>JAULKK010197312.1:0-15977 GCA_032355705.1 Rubia peregrina | reverse complement strand
TGTCTTCTAAACTAACACATGTAGACGTTATTCACGTAAGCATGAAATATTTAGTCTTACAGGACAACATGCAAAAGATTAAGCTCCACATTGAATCTCTGGTTGCAGCCAGTAGGCCCGATTCAATATGAACCGCTGGCTTAAGTTAGCCAGTGTGAAGTTGCAGGATGAATCTCAAATGGGCTAAGGAAAAAAATCTATGGTAGCAGCCAGCAGGCCCGATTCAGGCTAAAGTTGCAATGCTCTCTTTTTAGTGATTGTTGATTAATTAGTATATTTACATTGTTTTTTAGTTTAACTTGTCTTTAAATTAATAACTTAGGAAAACCAATCCAAAACCCCCTATTTATGTGCTTATATATGCATATCTTTATATCTAGTGTAGTATTTACCATTATATGAGCAAATGCTTAGGAAAATCCCTTGTCTCCGTGGATGATCCCAACTTTGCATTATCTACTTAGTTGTAGTTAAGAGCACTTTAGGGCTTAAAAATAGTAACTTTGAGAGGTACGGTGACGAACTCCTAGCAGGGAAGTTCCTCGGATACATGGTGTCGAACGAAGGTCTCCAAGAAAAACCCAAAAGGATAAAGGAAATCCTGGAAATAAAATCTCTGAACACGGTGAAGGAGGTGCAGGGCCCGAATGGGAAGCTGGCAGCTATAAATCATTTCATGTCACAAGCGGCTGAAATAGCGCTTCCATTCTTCAAAACACTAAAGGAGTGTGTGGACAAGAAAGGAATGGTCTAATGGGGAGAATTTCAGGAGAAGGCATTTGAAGAGCTAAAGACCTACCTGAAGGATCTCTCAACCCTGACTAGTCCAAGGATAGGAGAAACCCTATATTTGTATATGGCAGCAAGCGATGAAGCAGTCAACGGGGAACTGGTTAAAGAAGAGAACAAAGTTTAGCGACCAGTCTACTTTGTAAGTCGAGCCATGCAAGGTCCAGAGCGGAGATATACAAATTAGGATAAGCTGGCATTAGCTCTGGTCCACGCAGCAAAAAGGTTAAAACTGTATTTCCAAGTGCACCATGTGATGGTTTTGACGAATCAGCCATTCAAAGCAATACTGACCAAACCGAAAAGCTCAAGGAGATTGATGAAGTGGGAAGTTGAGCTTGGAAAACATACCATCAAATATGCCCCGAGAAAGGCAAGAAAGGTGGCAAGTAATGGTAGATTTCCTGGCAAAGATGCCCAAGGAGAAAAAGATGAAAGAAGCAGTGGAAGAAAATTCCTAGCCTGCAGACCAAGAATAGCGGGCGGGCACAGATATGTGTAAATTGTACGTAGATGGAGCCTCCGGAGTAGAGGGAGTATGCTCGGGCCTGGTAGTATCAGACCCGGAAGGTGTAAAATTAACATACGCCCAACGCTTCAAATTCCCAGCCTCCAAAAATGAAGCAGAATATAAGGTGCTAACCGCATGCATGGAGATAGCCAGGAAGCTAGAAGCAAAGAATTTGAAGGCTTATGGGGAATCAATGCAGGTAGCAAACCAATACAATGGGCAGTATGCCACCAAAGAACTAGCAATGATGAAGTACAGGAACAAGGTCAGAAGCTTGGAAGCTAAGTTTTAAGAGTTTGACATCACCAGGGTCTCGAGGTTGCAAAACATGAGAGCAGACGAGTTGAGTAAGTTCACCTCCTCAACTCATGTGCACTTAACCAAAACTGTACTTGTATAGGAGCTAGCATGCAAGTCAACGGATGCAAGATAGGTAGGGGTGATACAGGGGTCCACAACCGACTGGATGACACCCATTTGCAATTACCAGGAACATGAGGAACTTTTGGCAGATGGAAAGCAGGCAAAGACGATAAAAAGAAAATATCTACAGTGCACTATGAGAAGTGGCATGTTGTACAAGAAAGGTTACACTGAACCATGGATCAGATGTCTAGGACCCGAACTGGCAGAAACAATCCTCAGGGATATTTATAAAGGAAACTACGGTAGTCATCAAGGAGCAAGGGCGATGGCACTGCGAGTAGTTGGGGTAGGGTACTACTGGCCAACCATGAGAGCAAATTTAGGGGGGAATGGCCAAAGAATGCCATGGGTGTCAAGAGCACGTAAAGGTGCAGAGGCTCCCGAAAGAGCGAATGACTTGCATAAGATCACTCTGGAGTTTCGCAAAATGGGGGATTGTTATTGCAGGGCCATTCCCATATGCAGTGGGAAGAAAAAGGTTTATGTTGTTAGCAATAGACTACTTCACGAAATGGATGAAAGCAGAGGTTGTAGCAAACATAACATGTAAAAGAATCACAACCTTTGCTTGAAGAGCATAGTGTGCAGATTTTGCATCCCACGTGTGATAGTGAGCGATAACGGGAAGTAATTCGCTAATGAACCTTTCAGGTCGTGGTGTGCGGGTTTGAACATAAGGTAGCAGTTCACCTTCATAGCTCACCTATAGGCAAACGAGCAAACGGAGGTGACAAAGAGGACAATAATTCAAGAACTGAAAAAGGTATTTAGGATGAGCTAAAGGAGAATGGGAGGAAGAATTAGTGAGTATGATGTGGGCATACAGGACTACGCCAAGGACCGCCATAGGAGAATGGCCGTACAGGTTGTGTTTTGGGACTGAGGCTTAAGTGGTTGTAAATTTATGTATGTATAATACCTGCTGTCAGATAGTTTTATAGGACAGGCAGATGAGACGGGGTTCTTGAAAGGATTAAACCTCTTGAAAGCCCATAAAGGGTATGATCCTGAAGAAATCCTGACATGCACCTCCATACCTTTTTTTGTGTACCGCTTGTTTATGTATGAATGACAAGTTCTGGGATGAAAATGATCCTCCGGTCATAACCAGTGTTGGAGAAAAATGTTCTGATCCAGGTTAAAGTTACAGCGTTGGCCTTAACAGCCAGTGCAATTACAAGCCGGATCTACAAAAGGCAAACGAAATGAACCTCCGACCACAACCAGTGCTGGAGAAAAATAAACCTGATCCAGGATAAAGTTGCAGCAGTGGCTCTAACAGCCAGCACAAGTGCATGTCGGATCTTGAAAAGGTAAAAGAAACAAACCTTCGGCCACAACCAGTACTGGAGAAAAATTAGCCTGATCCAGGCTAAAGTTGCAGTGCTAGCCCCAACAGTCAGTGCAAGTGCAGACCAAATCTTGAAAATGCAAAGGATATGAACCTTCCGCCACAACCAGTGCCAGAGAAAAATGAGCCTGATACAGGCTAAAGTTGCAGCCCATCGCAATTTCAGGCTGAATCTCGAAAAGGTAAAGGAAGTGAACCTCCGGCCACAACCACTGCCGGAGAAAAATGATCCTGATCGAGCTAAATTTTTGGCACTGTCCCCAACAGTCAGTGCAATTGCAGGTCGAATCTCGAAAATGCAAAGGAAAGGAACCTCCTGCCACAACCAGTGCCGGAGAAAAATGAATCTGATCCATGTTAAAGTTGCAGCGTTCGCCCCAACATTAAGCACAATTGCAGGCTGGATCTCGAAAAGACAAAGGAAACAAACCTCCTGCCACAATCAGTGCCAAAGATAAACTAACCTAATCCAGGCTAAAGTTACAGCATTGGCCCTAACAGCCAGCACAATTGTAGGCCAGATCTGAAAAGGGCAAGGGAATGAACCTTCGGCCACGATGAGTGCCAGAGGTAAAAGAACCTAATTCAGGCTAAAGTATCAGTGTTAGCCCCAACAGCCAGCACAAATGCAAGCCAAATATTAAAAGGCCAAAAGCATATTCAAGACAAAAATAGCTAACGAAGTTAATTAATAATAAATGACAAAACAAGCAGAATAACGATTGCAAAGAAATAAATAAACTAACACACGAAAGAAGCTATATTGTTTCATCCATCAATAGAGGAATAGACAAATAATAAGAAAAAGGAAAAATTCGTCAGGGCTTCTTCACGGCATCCTTGTTCTCATCCCTCTCAATAGACATAGCGCTACCAGCAGCTTGAGCAACCTCCCAGTAGGAAATCATGTATTGTTGATGTGTTGATGAGTCCCACTAGCCGAGTGTACATCGCCTTCAGGAGAGATGCCATCGGAAGACAAACTATCAAGCTCGGCCAATGATATTCTCAGGTGCAACTGAAAGAAGTATTCAGTGAAGCTTTATTCCTGAAAAGGAATGAAAGCATCATCGAGGCTAACCCGCAACTGATTCTCATCTTCAGTAGAGGTCAATGGCTCCCATCGACGCACCCACAGCAACTCAGATGCCTTATTACTCTGCACCACGCGGAAGTAGAGGCTCAGGAAGCTGTGAGTGAAGGCCCAATCTTGTAAAGCTTTTAGCTCAGCAACTCTGGATTTGAAACACGGGTCAGGGATCTCCGCAGAGAGCCGGTGACCCCCATCTCCAACTCCAGGTCCTGTTCCAACTCCGAGGCAAAACGAGCTTAAGCTAGCATGGAGGCCAGACCACGCTTCAACTCGCCCACTTCCACCTGCAAGTAGGCAATCTCCCCTTGCATGGCTCTGACATAACAGAGATGCTGGAAAAAGAAAAGGAAGCAAGTAAGAAAACAATAAAATAAAAGGAAAAGGAAAGCGAGTAAATAAAGGAAACACACCTTAAGGGTGGTCGCGGCTGACTGGTTTGCAGGAGAGTTGGTACCAGTGACGTTCAGAGAGTATTCACGTAGCCATACGTTGAAGTAAGGAATAGGCAAGGCCTGGGAGATGAGCTCCATCCGAGCTGAGGCGCTGCATAAAGAACCCGGCGCAGAACCGTGGAAAAAGGAATCGTGCGCAAAGGTAGTGAGAAGGGAATCACTGAGACATGAATAGTGGGCAAGGCAAGTTCCTTCTGACCATAGGCTGGCATCTTAGGACCCTCTTCAGAGATCACATCGTAGGGAGGAAGTCTGGGACCCGTTTCACTCTCTTCAGTTCTCCTCCTTAATCGGTGGTGAGCCATCTTCAGGGTAGGCCCATCCTTGTTCACCTCGGTGTCTGAGACTCAATTTCCTCAACCTTTTGGCCCACGACCCCAGCTACGTCATCATTTTGGGAGGCTAGATGGTTGCTCCTAGCCCGGTGAGTAAACCTAGATAGGTCGCCGAGAAATGCAGCCATGCGCATCTCTGCAAAAGAAAGAATGCAAACAAGTTAGAAATATGTAAAGACAAACAGAATCAGTGTCCCAGCTAAATAGTAAAAATGACACAATGAACCTACACCACTCAGATCGGAGAGACCCTTGCTGAGAGAAATGCCACAAGGAAAATATGGCATGTTGAAAGCACGAAGGGTAGAGTCTCGTAGGACGTGGTCGCATGTAACACTCATGATCTCAAGACGCGAGATGAAGGCCTGCAGGGGTGCAGTCTCAATGGTGTTAGGGCAAGACCACCACCTTTTTTCCTAGTTGGAAGGATAAATAACCCTCTCAACCCGGTAAAGCCTAGGGAAAAGTCATCGTCCATAAAAATGAACCACCATTTCCACTCAACAAGAGTGGGGATATCGGTTAGCAGTTAACCCCATCTAGCAGAAACTTCAGAAAAGTCCAGTCACGGGGCATCCCAGCTTAATGGAAAAAATACAAAACAAAGTAACAAAAGGTTCGATACGGAGGAGACGGCATAATACCTCAAAGCCCAGAATGACGCGAACAAAATTTATATTAAGGTCAGACAACCCTAAATCATAGAAGGCCAAACAGCTTGAAAGAAAGAAGAAAGGGGGAATCGGAGGCAGCAATGCTCGAGAGTCTCAAGATAAATGGCGACCATGCCCAAAAGCACGTCTAATACTATTTGGCTCACACCGAGTAGCAGAATGTGATTACGTATGTCCTGAAAAATGACCTCTTTGGCATTACAGGAGGCCCCCATATTGGCGTTACAGGCAGTTTCGATAACACCCAGAGCTGCCCAGAATTTAGGGATGGTGGTGTCACAGTACAACTCTACCTTAGGGGGACCAACGGTAGAAACCATAGTAGCAAAGTAAAATGAGAGAATGAAGGAATATAGGAAAAGCAGAGAGGATACCTAGAGGATGACTAAAGGCCACCGGGGAACCGAAGTTTGGATGAGAGTGTTAGGGAGGAAAAACGGAAGCGCAATGAAAGGCCGGTGAAAGAAAATGATGAATGATACGAATAGGTAGAAAATAAAAGGGAAGATAAAACATCTAGGAAAAATTAATATCTTGAGGGACAGAATAACAAAATATTAACGATAACCGTCTAGGAAGAGAGCAAAAGTTACGTAGCCAACATGCGGAAAACTGTCATAAAGGGACACATGGCAGACATCCAGACAGGTAGCATAACTGTCAAATAACACATTAATGAAAAGGGGATTGTGTCTAAGTGGGCAGTTTTGAAAACCAAAAAGGACCACCAAAATCCTCAAGAAAGACAGGAAGCAGGTCCAAGAAACGCTACCTGCCCCCTGGGAAGCTCAAACATGAAGAACTAACAAGATCCAGGCTCAGACTCAGCTAATGCCCTCTAGTCAACTCACCCAGCTGGGCCATCGACTGGGGGACTTGATAATGCATGGGCCTGACGCCCCAATTATAAGCAAGGAAATAAGAGACGTCTTTCAGCCTAGGCATTTGAGGGCAGATAAGAAGGAGTTTGACGGATGCTGATGAGACGGCTTCAATCCTATTAGCCACCAAACCACATATAACAAGGACAAGGGTGTGACACAAGGTAAGATTTTTCTACCAGTTCACTATTCACTTAGATGCGCTTCTACATAGCAACAATTGCTAACCAGAGTGTCGGAAAAAGCACGGTCCTAGGCCTACCTGCCTGACCTCTATCTGTCTGTCTTGTAGGTTCAGGTGTATAATGGGCTAGTGTGGATCATCGCTAAACATATTAAAAGATTTGGCTTTAACATAACCATTGAAAACCCCCATGTACCCTCGAATGGGTACATCTAATGCACCTTCACAAGTTTGAATATTTGAATTTCTCTAACTAAATGGGTCACAATGTGGACCATCATGTCAAAGAATGAAGGGGGGAAAGTACTTCTCGAACTAACATAACACCTATGTCACCTGGCACGTAAGAATAGAAAGAGAATCGCGTATCGATTCGACATGACACATAATATGCGTCAAAATTTGGTCGACTTGCAAGTCGAAAAATGAATCGGAGAGTCGATGTGGGTATCAGAAGAAAGTGGATGAATGATTACAAAAGACTATAAGTTTATCCATTTTTCACACTTCGGAACACGCAATTTTATGTAATAATATAACACAATTTTTTATATATATTAAGAGTAATATTTATTTTTTTATACGTAATAATACCACACAATATTATATATAATTATAAGAGCATGTGCAGTGGTGAGCCCGAACTGATCCGACTCAATTCATTAAATAATCATTCTCTCTCTTCCACATCACCATTTGAGGCCACTACTAAATCACCCCATGTTTTTCTCACAATGGTTGAGCTTACTTTGAGCTCACTCCATGGACCCCACTTGATTCTCTCTATCCTACTTATTAATTTTATATTTAATATTTAATTTATATAAATTTACCTAACAAAATAAATTCAAATGTAAAATTTAATAATACATTTGTAATTTTTTAATTTAATTTAATTTCGATTTTTTAATCCAAAAAATAATTCCAAATTTAAAATTTTATTTTATGAACCATAATTAACAAGAAACATATATATTTCTTTAAATAATGTAATTTTGTTTTTTAAAGTAATCAAAATTTAATATAGATTTTGAAGAAAAAATTTTAAAGAATTTTGTAGATTTTTTGGATTTTTTAATAGTAGCAGATTTTTTTTAAAAAAAATCTGAATTTTTAAGAGCAGATAATATTTAAAAACTGAATTACAAAAAAAAAATCAAGCGCAGACTTGTCAAAGAAATCATGCGCAGATTTGCTCCTGGCCCATATGCACTTGCACTGCCTAAAAGTGTAGTCAGGGTTCTGACTGAGCCGCGGGCTCAAAATAAAGTCCGGCTCAAGCTTCCTCTCCAATTTGAACCCGAATACGAGCCCCATTGTGGGAATTTTCGGGCTCAAATTCATTCCAATTCCATATTTGAGCCCAACTTTGAGCCCCGTTGTACATGCTCTTAGTTGCGGGTTCAATGCTGATGTGGAAGAGAGAGATTGATTATTTAATGAATTGAGTGGACTTAGAAATGTCTCACCATTGCACATGGTCTTATAATTGAGGTCAAACGTTGGACAAATTCCTCTCCCACCGTCCGATACCAGTAATAATAACAACATGCTAATCTCTGCACCACCCAAACACCTCAGCCGCACATCATCATTCTGAGATAGACTCATAAGAGACCGTCTCACCGTAAGTTGTGGTGAGACAAAGTAATAATTGAACTTTTTAACATTACATAATGTATCCATGTCATTTCTCATCTTTAAATAATTGCATTTAAATACTCCGTCTCACCATAAGAATGAGTGAGACCGTCTCACTCAAATCTTTGTATTATTTCACCGTCCCACGTTCCATGCTGGTTATTTCTCTCTTCAATTATTTAAGGTAAAAAAAATAACCCTATTATTTTCAAAAATTGCTAATATAATCCTGTATAATCTGAAATAGTGATTATAACCCTAACTTTTGCATCAAATGTGCTGATATAACTTTTCACAATATTATGGCATTGACTTGACATTTTTTGGCATTGACTAAACATAAAAAGACTAAAATACCCCTATTCTTAAAGGTAAATATTTGATGACAAAATACCCCCTAGGGTTCTTCTTCATCATCATCTCAAAACCACCGCCACCGCTGCTTTGCCACCACCGCCACAGTTGCTCCGCTGGTGATGGCGGCTTCAATTTGGAGTTCACCAAAATCAGGCTTCACCAACTTCACACCTCACCACCTCCAATACCATATCTGTCCTCCGCCACTGCACTATCAGTCCACTAAACAATTACAGCTTATCAAAAAAACAAAGAAGAATCAATCTAAATGGTGAGCTTGGCCTCGAATTCCAGCCAACCTCGAATCCTAGTCCACTAAAATATTACAGCAAGTTTAGACGAAATGGCGAGCTTAACATCGTTGATATCGATGATGGATTTCACGGCGTGCTCAGAGTAAATTTGCGCGTCGTTGAGGACTTCAACGACGTAGCGGTACTAGAACTCCTTGGTGGATGATGCGGGGCTTGTACTCTTCCATGCCCATGGAGCGGCAGCGGAGTAACGGTGGATGTGGTGGCGGAGCGACAATAGAATCTGGCTTCACCACCTTCACACCTCACCACCTCCACCCTCCACCCCCACCTCACCAACACCACCTCCCTTTGCCGTTGAACCACCTCCACCCGCCCAACCTAATCTAGACCCGCCCAGCCAGTCCAAACCCTCCGTTGCCCCGCCCAGATCCGCCATCCCTCAGTCGCACCCATACCGCCGCCGCCCTGCCTCGCTCAGACCCACCACCCACACAGACCCACTCAACCTTCCCTCAGTCGTGCTTATGTCATTGCTTTCTCGAAACCCAGCCAGTCACTCTGACGTACACCACCAGGAGTGGTTGCAGTTTAATGTTGGTCTGGGCGCGAATGTGGTGAAGGAAGGAGGAGCAACGTCTTCAAATGACGAATGAGGTGGCAAAAACTCGTGAATGTGGTTAAGGAAGAAGCAACGACTTCAAATCGTGGAGGAGAGAATCGCGAAAATATTAGGTTTTCTAATTAGAAAACGACAATATAGACTTTTTTAATTTTGAATTTTTTAAATCAGGGGTATAATATTCAATTCACAAAAATCCGGTCAATTTCAGGTTCTCAGGGTTAGCCTGGCACTTTCAAGCAAATAATAGGGTTATAATCACACTTTCATATTTTACAAGGTCATATTTTAGACCAAAACATAGGGTTATATGGGTACTTAACTCATTAATTAATTTATCGGCACACCAATTGTTTAATTCCTAACAAGGGAAGGTATAACGGGCTTGCTCTGTTTGGCAGACCTGTACTTATAAGCAAAACTAACTCATTTTAAAAGTATAAGGAGATCAACTTCTGTTTTTCAGTCAAAAATAACTTCTTCTTTCAAAATAACAGGTTTGCACATATGGGTTGGTTTATAAACCCATATATATGGGTCAATATATGAGTTGAAACACGTGGATTTATCCATATTGGTTGGTATATAAACCTATATGGGTCAATATATGGGTTGAAACATGCGGGTTTTACCCATATGGATTGAAATTCGTGGATTTACCCATTTTGACTCTTGAGTTGAATGATGTTTGGCCCGCGGATTTTAACCCTACCCATCATAAAATAGGTCAAAATGATTTGTACCTATATTTTTAACTACCCATTTTACCCAACTCATATTCGACCTGTCCGCCCATTTTCCACCCCTAATTGATATGTGTAGCGGTGGTAGTGGGACAAATTTTGGTGGAAATTCATCCGGTATTCATTTAATAGGAAGAATATGAAGATAGTTTGACGGAAGTTGGGGTGAGTATGAGGATGAAAATGATATCCATCATATATAAGGGGTGGGTGTGAATATTAGTTCACATATGTGTCATCCATGCACCGTCCTGTTAAATCTGCTATATATTTCACTAATTTAATATATAATTTAAAAATTAAGATTGCATTCAATCAACCAAATTACGTACAAACATACTATTATAGGACGAGACCAAGATCGAAAACTCACCACATAATAAATGAAAATGAGGTTCCATATTTCAAAAAAATATTGATAGCAGTAGTATATTTAGAAATGATATGCATATATTAATTTATATTCTTTATTCTTTATAAAAAAATATAGAAGGACACCACATTTGGCCATATTTTAGAAATATATTCAAAAATAAAAATATTTTAATAGGTATGGCTTATTTTTATAATTTTAGACACCGCCATTTGAATCTGTTAAAATTCAATGACGTTTAAAACTCCATCAATTTGATTAGTTAGGACATCATAGGAACGCCTGAAAGCTGTTATGATAAATTATTATTCATCCACGTTACACACTTATATTACCTATAATTTTTCATATAAATGTGTATTAAAATGTTAATATTAAAATTATTATTCCTTTCGTCCCACAAAAATTGACATATTTACTTTTGACATAACATTTTAGGAGAGTTGATGTGATGGAGGATGATTGTGGAGAAGTAAGAATGTTTTGGGAAAATAATGAGTTCGGTCTCAAAATTGTTAAAGTTAGAGAACATTGTGGGAATTTAACAATACATTGTTTGCCATTTTGGCTAAATTTAAAAGTATGTAATTTTAGTTGGGACAGATAAAAATATAAAATATACCATTTTTGTGTGGGACATGAAGAGTATAATAAAGCGAAGTTTAGGTGTTTTTAGAGACATAGGTGGGGATAGTATAGTGGGTTTGAAGTGGAATTTAAAATGTAAGTGGATAATAGGTCATAGTGAATTTTATATAGAGTTCATCTCCTGCGAGACTGTCTCATGGTAAGACCAGGGGTAGATTGCATGGTTAAGATAAACATAAGGTGGAATCTTTTAAAATTTGGGGGTTTATTTAGAAATACTTTTTGCTTAGGGTCTTTCTTTAAAGGCAATCAAAACATTAGGGATCGATATGAAATTTCTATAAACATAGAAATCCACGCCGCCGAACTCCTTCCCCGATGAACCTCCTACGCTTCCACGACTATGGTTATGCCTATTGCGCTCTTCCTGGCGATGGTGCAACCCTGCCAAGAAAGAGAGATGGAATTTGAATTCATCTCCATCAAGTTTGTAAAGACGAGGTCTGAATTAACCGGTGACGCTCAAAACCCTACCTATCAGAGGTCTGAATTGCGTAGTAGGCATAGTTTGAAACCCTACTCCCAAAGTTCATCACCGCGGTATCGTCGTAGGTTTCTGCAATTCTGATTTCGAAGATCTTCGTCGCTTTCCTCTCATTGTCTTCGTAAGCTTCTGCTATTTTGATTACACCGCTTTCCTGAAATCCCAAATTTTGAAGATATTCATTGATTTGAGTGGAAATCGTGTTTTTCCCGATGACTTGTTAGCTACTATTCTTGAGTTGAGATGTGATTTTCACGAAGAACGGTCGACCTCGTTTCTCGCAGTGAAGATACCGATTTTTCGATGACCTCAGCGTCGCTCCACATGCGCTTGCATAGCCGGGTTTAGATCTGATGATGCTGATATGAATTTGGTCAATTGCCCAATATTTTGAGCATGTCATATTTGTGCCTATTGTTTATGGGTCAAACTAAAATTTAAAATTGTAACATCAATTTCAATTACATAAACATTAAATAAATTCTTTTAAACATTAAAGGGAAAATAAAAATTAAATTTGAATAGTTAAATATCAAATAAAAAGATTAAAAGATTAACTTAAAATTGAAATAGTTTAACATCAAATAAAATACTAGAAAAATACATATCATACTAAAATAATGAATCATCAAATTAAAACATTAAAATTCAAATCAAATTAAAATAGTTAAACATTAAATAGAATCATAAATCAAACATTTAAAAAAATAGTTGAACGTCTAATAAAAACACTGAAAAACACATCAAATCTTAATATAAAAATCATCAAATAAAAACACACGTGAATTTAAAATATTAAAGTGTGTATCAAAATGTGACACTGATATCGGAAAAAATAAAACATCAGTAGTAAAAAAAGATCATTACACACTTTTGAAACATCAAGGACATATTAGATAAAAATTTAATATTCCAAAAAACATAAAATAATAATAATTGAATATCTAATAGAAATACTGGGGAAAAATCAAATTATATAATTAAAACATCAAATACAAATACAAATGAATTTTAAAACAACAAGGTGTACAGAAAGACATGACACAAATATTTAAAAAATTATGAAACATAAGTACTACAAATTTAAAATTCATTTAACACAATTAAAATATGAAGGATACACTATATAAAAATATAATATTCGGGAAAAATGAAATATCAATATCAATTTTTAAAAGAACACGCTAAAAAGCTAATACATCAATTAATATGGAAGTATAAATTTAAATTTAAGATAATAAAATATCACTAAATAGTGTTAATTTATTGAAGTGTAAAAAAAATTTAACATGCAAATACAAGAGTTACAATGAAAGATCCGAATTTCACTTTAAACACATGATTTTAGTGAAAAAATTATTTTAAAACACCCCAATATTTGGTTGAAACATCAAGTACTACATATGAAACATCAACTATGTTAGTAAAAATTCACGCATTGGGCGAAAATGAGAGAAAATTTGATTTGCAAATTTTTCCAACCTGAATTCTTGACCCGGTGAGATTCCTTTTTTTTTTTGGGAAAAGTAATAATTTCTTTAAAAGCTCAAAAACTTTGAGGTCAACTCATTTACAATCTCTAAACTTCTCTACTCTATTGGAGCAGATGAACCAACTCCAACCGCTGGGGTACACCCGTGGGTGTCTTCTCTACTCTACCTCAACCATTAACTATGCACATTCAACCTTTTATTTGGTTTTAGCTATGCTATATACACAATACTTTCCAAGATCTTGTTTATTACCCCATTTCCTGCATCCTTCGTCAAGAAACACTTCTCATACCGCCACTTCCAAATCCAGTAAACTGTCTTCGATATTGCAATCTTCAGCATCTGAACTTTAGTCCCCTTACCTCTGCAGTTTGCCAAAATCCACCTTAACTCCTCATCCCATCCAAGAGGTGTTCTGTTCCTCTGTAGCCAACGCAAAAGGCAACTCCAGACATACCTAGTTTGACAGTATTCAAAGAATAAATGCTGTACAGTTTCCTCCTCATCACAAAATGAACATTTGCTTTCAATTGTTACTCTAAACTTCCTCAATCTAATTTTCGTTGCTAACATTTTGTAGCAGCACATCCAAATCGTAAACTTTGTCCCCGGGCTCGCGTAGTTCTCATGAAAAATCTTGCTCCATTCCATTGTTTGTTTCTCCATTTTAAAGCTTATACCTTCCTGGTGCATAATTTTCCACTTTCGTTCCGCTTCAGCCATTCCTCTAGATTCTGCACTCTGTCACTTTTTTAAATCCACGACGAGCTTGCTAGAAATTTCACCTCTATTACATCCGTATTTTTTGTTTAGTAGGCATGAATCCATTGGATCTAAAGTCTATCCAACTTCCTACACAAGTTCCACATAGTCTTACTTGTGCTCGCGTCATTCCACTCCTGTAAAGATAGTACATTAAATCCTCATTTCTTCTTTAATTTACAAATGTTATCCCAAGAAACTGGATTTTTCCTGGAGATAATCTCACCACCAGTCCACAAATAAGACATGCAGATAGATTCTATATGTTTCAACACAGCTTTTGACAGAGGAAACGCTTGCATCCAATAGTTTACCACATCAAATAACACACTTTTAATCAGCTGCATCCATCCCGCATAACTGAGAAGTTTCAAGATCCAGTGTTCTCATTTCCACCATTTTCTCGATGAGTGGCTGACACATTTGTATTGTTAGTTTCCTACTAGCTAACGGAACGCCCAGGTATCTGAACGACAATGCCCCTTCTTCAAATCCATTTATATCCAGTATCATTTTCTTCTGCACATCATCCACCCCTCCAAAGTATACTCGACATTTACTTTTTACTCACTCGAATTCCTGTAGATTCCTTAAACTTCCTGTATGCCCATATCATGATCTCCACAAATTCCTCACCACTCCTTGATAGCAACAAAATATCATCTGCGAAACTTAGACTTATAATCCCCAATAAGTCACACTTTGGATGAAACTTATGCATCATATTCATACTGGCTCCTTGCAAGCACCTCGTCATGTATTCCATTACTAGCACAAACAGCAGCCGCGATATAGGATTTCCTTGTCCCAGGCCACGTTTAGCCTGTACAAACCAGGTTAGGCTACCATTTACCATATATATGAATGAGAGCGATGCCATACGTAACAATTCCCACTTTACAAAACCACCAGGAAATCCCATCTCCAACATTATCTGTTCCAAAGCCTTCTAATCAACAATACTGTATGCTTTCTAGATGTCCATCTGAATAGTGCATCTGAGGCCACCACTTTTCCTGTTGTATCCCCGGACTAGTTCATACGCTAACGTGATATGGTCATGTATGCACCTTCCCGGAACAAAAGTCACCTGATTACCCTGCACAATCTCCTCAATCACACTCTTCAACCTGTTTGTCAACACTTTCGAGATGATTTTATAAATAGTAGAGCAACATGAAATCGGACGAAAGTCTTTTAACCTTTACAACTGCATGATTCTTTGGTATGATTGTGACTATAGTTCTGTTCACAGCTCTATACAGTCTCTCATTCACAAAGAAGTCTTGTACCGCAACCATACTATCACCTCCAATCATCTCCCAGATAGCTTTAAAGAATTTTTCAATAAACCCATCTCCTCACGGGGCTTTAAGATCGCCAATCCTTTTTAAAGTTGTTCTGACTTCATCCTCTTGTACTGCCTTCACTAAGCTTTTCCTGATTACATTTCTAAGCATTCTACCTCTTCTTATTTCCTCAACATCAATGATTTCTGTTCCGTCTCCCTCCTTACCAACCAAGTTTCCATAAAAACTGACCACTTCCTTTTCATAGTAAGACTAAGGTTTAATGTGCAATATAATGAAGTTTAATTAGAGATGAGGTTCCAAATATAATTAGAGAAATTTTGGGAGAGTAAGAAGAGATATGGGTGCAAATACCAACTTTATGGGGGTGCTGGGCATAAATAGTTGAGAAATTAATTATTCCGTGTCATAAGAATCTCACCATGGAATGCTGATATTAGAAGCAGAGAATGGCACTTCAATTACTAATCATGAAGGGATTGAAAAGGAGGTGGTAAGTTTTAATGAAAACCTGGTTGGTAAGGAGGGAGACGGAACAGAAAGCATTGATGTTGAGAAAATATAAGAAGAGGTAGAATGCTTAGCAATGTAAGC
>JAULKK010197204.1:0-15980 GCA_032355705.1 Rubia peregrina | reverse complement strand
CCATACATTTGAATAGATACATATGTTTCCATAATATCGTTTTCTAAATGTCAACTTTTTGTGTGCAGATACCGTAAGTATTCAAAAATATTAACAGTCAAACATGTTTAATGAAAATTATGAAAAAGATTTTGTGCCAGTATAACGAGGAGATAGTGGTTTTTCCATATGCTCATAAGTTAAATTTTTGTTTTCATTTTCACCCCCACAATATTACTTTTGTGGCTAATCTGTATGCAGTGTTCGTGAACGGAAAGATATGCAAGAACCCGAATCAAGTAACAGCAGAAGATTTCTTCTTCAAAGGACTGAACACGCCTAGAAGCACAGCCAACGCGGTAAAATCGAATGTCACAGCAGTAAACGTGAACCAAATACCAGGCCTAAACACCCTAGGAATTTCCATGGTTCGCATTGACTATGGAGTCTACGGATTAAACCCTCCACACACTCACCCCAGAGCAACTGAAATCCTTCTTCTTACAGAAGGAACCCTTCTCGTAGGTTTCGTTACATCGAATTCAGCTGCCGGAAACAAGCTCTTCTCGAAAGTTCTATACCCCGGAGATGTCTTTGTCTTCCCAGAAGGGCTCATACATTTCCAGTTCAACATTGGAAAGACCGCTGCAGTTGCATTCGGCAGCCTCAGCAGCCAGAACCCCGGCGTGATCACCATCGCGAACGCCGTGTTCGGGTCCAGCCAGGATGCCACGGCTACTGAGATCCTCTCCAGGGCTTTCCAGGTTGACAGTAATGTCATCAAGGCTCTTCAGGCGCCGTTTTTTTAAATGAGCGAAAATTAATTGGCGCGAATAATACTGCTGATCTCCCCTGATGTATTTGTGCATCGTCCTTGGTTGTGGGGATATATAACTTGATTTGATTTTCTTGTTGGCAACTTTGGACTTGTACTGTTTTACACCATGTTTGATATGAAGATGTGTAATAAAGGAGATGTGTAATAAAATGTTACTCTATTGACCCAACTTTATTTGCATTTCTACTTTTTTTTACAATATTCTCTACCAAAATTTGACCGCATATTTGAATAGATTTATGAACAATAATATTATCGTATAATATTGTTCAATTCGTCATAACAACTAGTTTCTAAATATCAATTTTTTTTAATTTTTTGGTAACGGTCAAATATATTTTTTGAACAAAGTGATAATAATAACAGTGCAAATTTAGTAGGGACGGAGGGAGTACATTTTCCCTTTTATGTTTTATAAACAAGCTCATTCTGAATTTAGATTGATAGCAAAGCCGTCAGGCTGGTCATAGAGAGTGGCACACTACAACACAAACAGGCTATTGAGAAATGTGTCCCAATAGGTCTTTATTGGGACGTTTCCATTGATAGGACGCTTTTAAAAGTGTCCCTTAAACGATCCCGTTATCGCTAGTCCCTATAGATCACGTGTCGCTATATTAAGCGACCCTATAGTAAGATATATGGTTGTTTCTATGCGTCCTATTATATTGTTTTGGATCACTTTTTTGTGATTTATAATTGTATATTGGGTCACTTTTTTGCATCATAATATAAATATATTGGGACACTTTTTGTGATTTATAATTATATTCACTTTTTCTTAACATTGGCGACACTCAAAAGCATCGCTAAAATTATTAGTGACACCTTGAGGAAATGTACTGCTGACGCTCTTGGTGAATATTCATCGACCAGGCCATACTGTGCTATAAATTTGGGGTGGTCCTTGCATACAGTATAGAAATGAAAGAATGAAAATTGTTAGTTGTTATTTTCATCCTAGAACAACTTCTGGGCAAAATTATTGATGTCAGCTTTACTGCCGCCACTCCCACATTGATTGAAATGGCATATGACTTTGCTCTCTCATCTCGCATACTTTGCAATGTCATGGAAATTTTTTGCCACCTTGACTTGCAAGACTTCAATGACCTGGTGCATTGTGTTCGATACTCATCCAGCTCATCCACAATTTTGGTCCAAAATACACCGACCTTTTAACCTGTACCGACTACACAATCAATGGAATGGTTACACTATGCACCGAATAAAGTGTTATCATCATCCACAGTCCATCTATCTTTTTTAGCGTCTTTCTTCTTTGTGTTTTTACTTCCAGACGCTTCATCGCTTTCTTCACCAACTTCATTTTGTAAACATCTAAAAATGATGTTTTAGATTTACTAATGTTTACACATACTAAATTTTGATAGTTTAATTCACAAAAACAAGTGAAAATAAATCAATTTACATTTAACAAATGAATTGAAATATATTTATTTAAATTTGTTATTTGACATAAATTAGTGTATATAAATTTATTTATTATAAATACACTAATTTCAATAAACTATTTTACATATGATAATTTACACGATTCAAAATAAACCACATTTAACAAATGAATTGAAATTTGTTATTTAACATAAACTGGTGTGTATAAATTTATTTATTTTAAATACATTAATTTCAATAAACTAGTTTACATATGATAATTTACATATAGATTCACAAATACAAGTGAAAATAAACCAAATTTGGTATTTAACATAAACTAGTGTGTATAAATTTATTTATATTAAACTAGTGAAATTTAGTTATTTTCCGTAAACTAGTCTAGATAGATTAATTTAATTTAAGTATACCAATTTTACATGTGCTAAAATACATATAAAGAGTTTCACAATAGTAATAATAATAATAAATCACTTAATACGTGGCTTACCATGTGGACTATCGTGACTTTCGACTTGTTGACCATATTCACCAAGTGTACCCCGCCCTCCTTGCTATAAACTTGCTTCTGAATCGTTAATATTTTCAAGATGTGGAGAATGGACATGTTGACTAACATAATTCGGGTATGGATATTGAAAATTGGAGAATAGATTTTGGGGGGAATGATTCAGGTATGTATAGTTCATGTGTGCATTTTGAGATGAGTGGAATTGATTTTGAAAATTCATATATGAATGGTTGGAGTTCATATATAAATTGGGGGGAAGATATGAAGAGTTTTGGAAATTTTCTGAAATTTGAAAATTTTGACGAACATTCGAAAATGCCGATAAATTTTTGGCGGAGGAAGAATTCAAAACCACTATATCTTTCTCCTTTGATAATCTTGAATCCATTTCAATTTATGAAAATGAAATTGAAATAGGAGACAAATTTTTGATAAAAAATCAAGAGAAGAAGAAATGAAGGTAGAAAAATTGGAAATGAGAGTAGTGTGAAAATATTGCATTCATATGGCCCTATTTATAAAAAAATTAAGGGATTAGAAATAAAAGGAAATAATAATAATAATCGCATGTGAAAATGACCGTTGGTGTGATTTTTTCAGAAATTTGGAAAAAAGTTACCGTTAGGATCCGTGGCATCTTGTGATAGGGCCATGTGTCCAAATACCATTGCCTAGAATTGAATTCAACCGTTGGGGCCACGTGTCCCAACCAGAAGCTAACATGTGGCCAAACGAAACTTTTTTTTAAAAAAAGAGGTTGTTCAGTTGAGTGGGGGAGGGACAAAGACACTTAGGTGAGGTGGGGACAAAGGCTTTCCCAGTCACGTGGGTTTCTGATAGGCAGTGGTTGCTTCCACTCCAGCCCATTGTCCGGTTTTTTTATTTTACAAACAACAAAGAGACCCCATTGTGGGGATTACTGGTCTCTTTGTGGTCTCTTTTTAAAAAGAGAGCACAAAGAAACCCCATTGCACATGCTCTAATGCTAAAAATTCGATGGCCAATTCCAACTTTTTGGGAATTGCAATTGATATGAATCTCCTTGCGAATACTTTGGATTGCGGAAAATCGGATCTTTATTTATTTGAGAATCGGTCACTACTCAAAATAAATGCACAAATAACAGCATCTAGCCCGCAGGGTACACTTACAAGGTTTCTCTATAAACGTCTAGCCCGCAGGGTACAAATATAAAGGAGATTGTAACTTAAATAGCCCACAGGTTTAAGTAACAATGAAGATAATAAGAATGTCTCAAAAGTATGAATATAATTGATGAATAATGTACTGAAAATCTCGGCCAACCCTCTTTAAATAGAGGAGAAAATTGGCCAACTAGGAAACCTAATCACAATCAGAATTCAAATCAATCTCATGGCAGCTTAAGGAAGCTAAAACCATATCTAACTAAAATACCAAAAATCAAACCCTATCATGCTATAATTCTCGAGCTGAGCTAGCAGAAGACTAGACAAATATTACCTTATCTAATCTTACCAAATCTAATTCTAATCAGAATAAAATTGAATATACTAAATCCCGATGGATTGTAATATTTCTACAGCTTCTTCAAGGCCCACATGGCTGAAACTATCAGTCCAAAAACCCAAAATAAAATTAATGCTATAATGATCACACTACCTCATTAAAAACCCAATGAGAAAAAGAGTATAGTGTTCTTCATAATGTCTTCAGTTGATCGACAAACTTGAATAAGTAATCCAAGTATTTGCCCACTTCTTCTTAAGTTCTTCATCATGAAGACGATCAATCAAAGCATTCAATGCAGCATCTCTAAGTTTCATTCTTGACCTTGTTATAGGTCCAACTATGTCAGTTAGAGGATCACGAACATAACCCTTAAATGTTTGATCAAGACGTGAAATGTCTTCATTTATGGTGGTAGTCGTCTCAGGATCTCTATCAGAAAAGCTTTTAACGGTAACAAAATTTTGGCTTATAAATACATTTTGAATTTGAATTTAGATATATTTATTTATATTTCATTTAGACATAAATATATTTATTTATCTATTTTATTAATAATATAAAATTTGAATATATTTGTAGATGATTATCAAATAAAATTTTGGATACTTTACATCAAATCCTTTACCATTTTTGAAATTTTAATTTAATCGGAGTGATTTTAAAACTCACTAATCTTATAAAATATTTTGATGAACTATTTTTTGGATAAATCGACAATTATTCAAAATTTGATACAGTGTTTATATTCTTAAAATTGGATTAAGATACAAACAAATATTTGCAATGAAATGCAGCCGTTCGGAGATTCGGGAACGGGACATTCATTATCAGCTTGAATATATTTTCAAATGTTTTGAAAATGATGATCAAATATAGTTTTTTAATTTTTTATAATGATATTGTTATTAATATTGATCATTCCTAATTATTTAAATTTTTATATAAAATTATTACTTTGGATGAAAGAGTAAACATGTTGGTTTTTTATTTATAAAGTTAATACATTATGATTTTTAAAATTTGCATGATATTGGTATTTTATAAAATATAAATATAAATATTTTTTATTAGAGATGGTGATGTGGCGCTAAATAAGTGGTTCTCAAATATCATTCAATTGTTGATAGTTGGTTATTACATAGTTTTAATCAAATTTGATGATGTGACAATTAAGAATTACTTCTTAACTCCACTACCATTGTGGATGCTCTTAATATGTCTCTATTGGTACGGTTCCATTCATATGGAACTTCCTAAAACTTTCCCTTATCGCGAGTCCTTATCAATTTTGAGTTGCTATATTAAGTGACTCTATAGACAAGATATCATGTTGTTTCTGTGCATTCTATTATATTAGTTCGCTTTTTAATGTCCTAATTACATATGTATTGGTGCGTTTAATTTATAAGCATCCTAATATACATCTATTAGAACACTAATAAATATCCCAAATGTTTTAATATTGGGTCACTTTGTAATATCCTAATTATATGTGTGTGTGTGTGTGTATATATATAGGGACACTTTTAATATGTGTCACACAATATTAAGACTTTTATACATTTGTTAGAACGCTTCTTATATACATTTGTTAGAACGCTTCTAATATACATTTGTTAGAACGCTTCTTATAATAGTGTCCATATATAAGTGTCCAAAAATGCCCCTTTTGTTGTAGTGTCCCCTTGGGCAGTTCAAGATAATAAAAAAGAAAGTAAGAAAAATATAACACAAATTTAATGTGGTTTACTGGCTACATCCACGAACACATATAACCCTATATAATTGAGAGAGTGCATATATAACCCTGAGATAATTTTAAGTGCAAATACAATCCTAACTAACTGATAAAAGTGCAAATATATCCTTCTGGTGAGAAATCCGGCATTGACCCCCCCTTAAATGACAAAAATGCACTCGAACCAAAATCTGAATTTGGGTGGAAAATTATACCCTTAACCGCCGCCGGACCGCCGCCGAATTATATCAGCACATTATGAAAATTGATAGGGTTATATGAGCACATTATGAAAACTGATAGGGTTATATCAGCACATTTATAAAACTTATAGGGTTATATCAGCACATTCGTAGATTATGTAGGGTTATATCAGCACATATTATAAATGCAAAACTCATTAACATTAAAATAAAATAAAAACTACAAAACCAAAAGTCATCAAATCATCAATTCGGACTAAACCCCACAAAATAAACAAAATATCATAAAAATCCTTATATTCTATACCACATGTTTCTATTCATGTGATGAGGAGAAAAAAATCACAGAGTTAAACTTAATATCGCATTAATCTAGTGAATTAAGGGAAATTTCAGATGAAAATACCATTTTTGAAAGTTTCCCTCACCTCCACTTCAACGTCTGTCGCGTCAACCTTACCAAAGCTCTTTCTTCGCCACTAGATTCACACTTTGGAACGTCAAAAATTAGTAGAAGAGGTTGAAGTGGCGGTTGTGTGCGGTTGGCGTTGATTTTGTACTAATATGACACTTTATTTTTATAGTATGTGTTGATATAACCCTACATTTTTTTACAAATGTGCTGATATAATCTTATAAGTTTTAGGAATGTTCTGATATAACCCTATCAGTTTTCATAATGTGCTGATATAACCCTACCTAGTACGGTGGCAGTAAGGGTAATAATGTCATTTCCTATTTTTCATTTTTGTTTCTTTTTTAGAAGGGTAAAAATGTTTTTTCATGAAATTCCGGCTAAAAGTTACAGGAAAGAGTTATATTTGTACTTTCACTTATTATCTAGGGTTATATTTGCACATTCAATTACCCGAAGGTTATATTTGCAATTATATGAATTATATAGGGTTATATATGCACTTGGCTCAAAATAAATCTATCTCAATATCCAAATGGGGTAGACAGATTGTGGATGTCAAGAATTACGTCATGCAAAATCACCAACCTAGATAACATATCAAAATGGGTGATTTAACTACCAGAACAAATGTATACAAAACTCACAACCAAACACTCAAACTTTCCCTCTGTTTATAATAGTTCAAGTGCAACTCTAGAATTCTAATTCATGTATCTAACTCTTGGGATTTCCAATTCATGAACCATCATTTGAGTTGCTCATTCATGAATGCAAAACTATTTAACTCCCATTAATTAACCTTTTGGGATTTAAAGAGATACCCAACAATTCTCCTCTCGATTCAAAATCTCAAAAACCGAAGAAGAGCCAGATGAAGACGGGCAAATATTACAGATGCACATCAATCGTTTAAGGTGTACCAAATGCACGGTGATCGTGCCATATGCACCAGACAGCTACAAATGCATAGAAGAAGTGCCAAATGTCATACCCGAAGTACAAGATACCACCAATCAGAATAAATCCAACCAGAAAATAATTTATCAAATAAAGAAGATAGATTCCACATGTATTTAAATATTGAAATTTCTAATTCATGAACCATTCCTTGAGTTGCCTATTCATGATGCAAAACTATTTGACTCTCATTAATTAACTTTTGGGATTTGAAAACTACAAAGTCCTGGGAAATATCATATTTCCATAGGCACATGGAAAGACGGGGTTTAATTAAAATAAAATGAACTTAGTGATTTATGCTCTACAGTAACCGTAAGTGAAACATTTGAGTTTTGATTAGAAACATTACATATTTAAAGTAAAACATATAAATAGATCATTATTATGAGCAAGAATCTAGCTAAAAGGCCGTAGTCCCTCTACGAAACTAGCTGTATAGGGATTCCTCCGCATTGCTAGTTAGCAGGTTGAGGTTTTGTTCGTTAACGGAATTAACCAGACAAATTGTTCCACCAACTAAGAGAAAGACTCTATTAATATATGGATCATTATTAATGATTAGGAGTACAAAGTAAAACATCAGATGCCCAAGAGATAAGGATTTTTCCTCCTTTCGGCCGCAACCCCCCTCTCTCAAAACTCTACTTTTTTTTCTTTCAATATTCTCTTCCTCATATTCTTATTATAATGGGGAGATAGGAAAGAAACAATTTATTTAATCGATTTTCTTTTTCATGTTGATTATAAAATGTGAAATTTATCTCCATACATTAATTTTTCAATCTGATCGATTAGATCGTCGTGTTCATGATGATCAATCAATTTAATTGTTCTTGTCGATGTGTTGTTCTCAATTTAGTTGTCTAGATCGTGTGTTGGTGGTTATGTTTCTGTTTGTTTTAGGGGTTCCATTTATATGGTTGTGTCGATTTATATTTTTCAAGGTGTTTACAATTTGAATAACATAGATCGTGGTTGGATCAGGTGGTGTTACAACTATAGAAGATCCATGTTAGGCGTAGTAATATTGATGTGTGATGCGCCCCTCTCTGTCAAGTGATCATAATTTTCAAGGGGAGCGAGTTAATGTCATTGAGGGCAATGTTACAAATTTCATTGGATCACTAATCTGTAATAATAAATGCGATAAATCTGGTTGACATGTAAGTTAGATATCTTTGCAATATATTGGTTCTTGTTACAAGTTAGTTAGGTTGAATGTCTATTTCACTTATTGTAATCACTCATACCCGACTATTACGTGGTCCATCCGGCTCTCCAACATAGGGCCCCATAGTATTTGGGCCCCAAAATTTTATTATTTTACTTTTAATAAAAAAATTAAATAAATTTACCGTAAATAATTTCGTGTAAGTTGTTTGTGGGATGATGATATATTTTTATATAGTAATTTACACCACATAGTATCCGTATGGGGCCCCAAAATATTTTTTTGTATACTTTTACTATGTAAAAGTTCAATTTAGATATTAAAATAAATATTAACACTAATCATGTTTATGACATGTCACTATCTCAAAGTGTATTATATCTTTAATGTATTACTCCCTCCGTCCCACAAATATTGGCCCATTTACTTTTTCAAAGTCAAATTTGATAAACTTTGACCCTAAATATAAATTAATATATGTATAATAAAAATACCATGCGATATTGTTAGATTCATCTTAACATCTATTTTTTAAATATTAATTTTTATGCTAAAATGTTATATGCAGCTAGAGATATTGACGGTCAAACATGATCATTGAAAACTGTAAAAAGTAAATATGCCAATAATTATGGGACAGATGGAGTATTATTTTATGATGTAATAAACTGTATTTCACTTTTAGTTAATTGTACAAAAATTGTAATAATAACTATGGTTATTTTAAATAATTTTAAAAAACTTTTTCAGGACCTCATTTTTTTTAGCTTGGGACAAAACTTTCATTTTTTTTTGGAGACGGCCCTTTAATCACTACTGACCATCTTTTCCAGCACCTATGAATGATTGTTATTTTTTTTAAAGGACTACGGAGTATAAGATTTGGGTTGAATTGCTTGATTTCATGTTCATCTCTGTCTGACAATTAAAAGGGGGCCCTGGCATGGAGTGCATGGAAAAATTGGTGGCACATATGTGTAAAGGCTATCACCGTGCATGGTCTGTGGACCGATGACGAGCACGTACTTAAATGAGGTCGACCGTCCAATGATTGAGAACGGGGACAGATTCTGTCTGTTGATCACGAGCTCTTAATGTTGGTCGTTACGATACATTTTGGTCCCATATCATTTTCATTTTGATTATGGTTGTACTTTGTAGTCGTGTTTTTAATAATGAAGGGTTACTTCCTCCACTTTTATTAATTAGGGAAATATAAAAATATAATCCTATATAATTGAGAAAGTGCAGATATAAACTTTGAGATAATTTTTATTTCAAAAAATAGTCCAAACTATTTTACATAAGAGCAAATATAACCCTAAAAACTATATTCTGGCATTGACTGGCCATTTCTGGCCATTGACCGACTGGAAATGATCAGTCAATGCCGGAATATACTCTTTAGTGTTATATTTGCATTTATATAAAATAGTTAGGGTTATTTTTGCACTAAAAATACCCTTCAACCTAATACAAAATTTTCAATGACAAAAATGACCCGTTCTCCTTGAATAGGCACCACCACTCTGGCCGTCCCATCAACCTTCCCCCGTCACCACCAACCGCCACTCCCGTCAGCCTCCTCCCCACACCACCACCAGCAAACATAACAAACTTACTTTCTATATCTACCTCTGAATATCATCACCAAAAAATAGCTGAATCCACAATCCACAATGAAGCTGAAGAATCCATCGAATTCGAGGTTGCAGATATTGATGGTGACGTAGTCGTCATCGACAGACGCACAACAACTGGTGCACGAGACGCTCCTAATCAGCGCCAACCTCGCCTCCACTCCTCCCTTGCGAACGCACTGCCTGCTCTCCCACCACCGACAGGTTTCTCGGGAATGGATTATGTCAATCTGGAAAATGGTTTCAAGAAGACCGGAGTATGTCAAAAATTGGGGAAGCTTGTGAATCGGGCGAGATGAATTTGGGCTCAACCTCGCCACCACCTGACACAGCCCACCCACCGTCATCCGCCGTTCACCACCGAGCTCCACCCCACCCCACCCGCCTCGTCAAAATCTATATCTTGGTTTGAAATTGCTTGCCATAACCCTACCCAGCGTACCCGCCGCCGCCGCTACCCATTGCTTACGACCACCTGACATAGCCCACCTGCCACCATTTGCTGCTATTTGCCGCTCGCCACCACCTAAGCAAAGAAGAAAACAAAGGAAACAAAGAAGCAGCGGGAGAAGAAAAGAAAAGAGAAGAAGAAAAGAAAAAGTTACGGGAGATGAAAAGAATAGAGAAGAGGAAGAAAAGAAAAGGCTGAAATGAAGGAAGGAGATTTTAGAATTGCAGGGGTACGAAAGTAATTTCAATATTTTTTGTTTATTTACAGAGGCTAAAATCATCTTTTTAACATAATCCGGCATCAAACTGCCGGAAAAGGTTATATTTGCACATACACTAACTATATAGAGTTATATTTGCACTCTCAATTATCACATGGTTATATGTGCACTTTCATGAATTATGTAGGGTTATATATGCACTTCGCTCTATTAATTATTATCACATGCGTGGTTTGAGCACAAAAATTAATGATTAAAATTAATCTAAACTTTATTATAAAAATAATATTAAAATTATCATATAGTACTCCCTCCGTTTCTTTATTCGTGGCGCCATAGGTTTATTTGCTTGGATTTAGGTGGTGAAAAAGAGTAGATGAAATTGAATGTAGAATGTAAAAAGTATAATGGATGGATGAAATTGAAAAAATCTTGCCAAGTGTATCATTTAATAAAATATCCCAGTTAGATAAGTCCGTCACTAATAGAGAAACAGAGGGAGTATAAAAATTGGAGGAAGTATAATTATTTTAAGTATTATAGATTCATTTAAACGCCTAGTTTCAAGAACTAAGTTTTGAAATATATATCAAATTTGTTCTCACATAAAGGGAACACCTTTTATGTGAGAACAAATCTGAGCCGTTGATTATTTAATCAGATGGTTGTCGTTAGTTCTAATTCAATAATGCATGCAGGTTATGTTTACGGGTTATAAGAATAATAAAAATCCTCGGGTTTGATATTATACAATAAAATATAGCAACCGAAGTCGAATCCTCGTTTGTTCATGGTGACTGAAGTCTTAGAAACCACCTCAACAATCATAAAAATAGTAGCTATTAGCCTATTACCGCCGTACTGGGTTTGGACAATGTGAGTTGCATTTTTAGGTAATGACAACGCCTTCGGAGTTGCCAAAGACCATGATTTGTTAAAAGCTCTGTTGTTGAGCCACCAGATTAATGGTATAATAGCTATTACTGCTGTATTGTCTATTACCTTTAGATATAAAAGAAGTACCCACCATTTACATTTAAAACACTTGCAAACAATGGTTAAAACATCTATGGATTGTTCTCTAAGCACCAATTTGTTTTCGTAGCACGCGTAAGTTATAAGAAAATATCCATAGATTACCTTTGAAACACTTACAGGTGATGATTTAAGCACCTACGAGTTCTACTCTAAGCACCAAATTATTTTCAAAGGATGTATAAGTTATAAAAGAAGCACTTATAAATTACGTTTGAAGGACTTACAAGCAATGATTTAAGTACCTACAAAGTGCACTCTAAGTACTAATTTGTTTTCATAGCATGTATAAGATATAAAAGAAGCACTCATAGATTACATTTGAAGCACTTACAAACAATGGTTTAAGCCCCTACGAGCTGCACTCTAAGCACTAAGATGTTTTTGTAGCACGTGTAAGTTATAAAAAAAAGCAACTATAGATTATGTTTGAAGCACTTGTAAGCAATGGTTTAAGCACCTACGAGTTGAACTCTAAGCACTAAGTTGTTTTTGTAGCATGTATAAGATATAAAAGAAACACTCATAGATTACATTTGAAGCACTTACAAGCAATGGTTTAAGCGTCTACAAGTTGCACTCTAAGCACTAAGTTGTTTTTATAGCACGTATACGTTATAAAAGAAGAACCTGTAGATTATATTTGAAGCACTTATAAGCAATGGTTTAGGCACCTACGAGTTGCACTCTAAGCACAAAGTTGTTTTTGTAGCATGTACAAGTTATAAAAGAAGCACATGTAGATTACGTTTGAAGCACTTACAAGTAATGATTTAAGCACCTACGAATGCATTCTAAGCACTAAGTTGCTTTTGTAGTAAGTATAAGTTATAAAAGAAGCACCTATAGATTATGTTTGAAGTACTTATAAATAATGATTTAAGCACTAAGCACTAAGTTGTTTTTGTAGAACGTATAAGTTATAAAAGAAGCACCTATAGATTACATTTGAAGTACTTACAAGCAATGGTTTAAGCACCTACGAGTTGCACTCTAAGCACCAAGTTGTTTTGTAACACATACAAGTTATAAAAGAAGCACTATGCTTGAAGCACTTACTAGAAATAGTTTAAGCACCTACGAATTGTACTCTAAACTCTAAACACCTAGGAATTTTTTTTGCACTGGAGTATCTCTTCGACGGTATTTTGATAGCAATGTAGTATCTTGTAAAACTAAAATCAAGAAATTGGTGTTCATGCTCTTCACTACACTGCTTTCTCTCATTGTTTTCCGGGTAAATTGACTGATAAAAGCGATGTTTATGCATTTGGGGTTGTGCTTTTGGAATTACTTTTCAGAAGAAAGCCCGTTGAGAAACTTGCACCAGCACAATGTCAATCTATAGTGACATGGGTATACTCTGCTGCTTATATATTCATTTCTTAAATGTTCCTTTTTGGCAATATGATTTCATGAAAGAATTTCAATGCTTATGTAGGCTATGCCTCAGCTCACAAATAGATCAAAGCTTCCTACCATTGTTGATCCCGCCATCCGAAATACTATGGATCTAAAGCACTTGTATCAGGTAAGTTGTGGGGAAAAGGTCTCAAGAACATCCATTTAGCCTCCATGAGTCATATTTTTCCATTCCATTTCTCAGCTTGTAAGCCAAATGCTGCAACAGTATATAGGCAGACTGGTTTTATGGAAGCCATGGATATGTGATTTCTTGTATGCACCACAAATTGAAATACACAAGTATATATGTACAGTGGTGACTACAAAACAGCATACAATTTTGTGACACGTGAATCTATGCCCGATGTTTATAGTAATAGAGTCAATGTACTCTTGAAGGCAGATTACTCTTAACAAAATATTTTCATCTCAAAAAATTTGACGATGTATTGTTACATAAGATAGCAAGTGCAACTCTAGGATCCCCTACTATATCTCAGAACCAAAATTTTCATTACTAAAGAATCATAAATTATGTTTTCTGAATCTCTCATCTAGCTGACACTATGGTAAAAATCGATAATTGCATCTGCAAGATATTCACAATTTGCTGAAGAGAATGCGACCAAAGATATGCTCGCATCTTTTGTCATGTAAATGTGCCACTTGTTGGTCATGTTGTCACTCTACATAAAATGACATGAAAATCATTATTATACTTTTCCCTAAACATTGCTAACCAGATATAATATGCCATGTACAATCATACGTCAAGCTTTTATACGGTATCACCTACCTGTCTTAATTTAGGTCTGTGAAGGAGAACATACCAATCTACTTGAGAATAAATGATCAGCCATTTCCACTCTTATCCTTTGCAAGGAGGCTACCGTAGAGATTCTATCTCACGCTCTTAATTCCTCCCTCCATCATCTCCATCTCCTCTTTCCATTCGCTAAAGAATTCTGGAGTCCCAACCATATTAGCTACAACTCTAGTCCCATGAACGAGAGGATTTGAGTACATCGATCATGGAGGAGTACTGGTTATCGTCGTCTAGAAAGCTTATGAGCTACAAAAAACTAACACAAAGCACAACACCTGTAACACAAAAATATCTTAGAGTCTCCATACCTTGACAGGGGAATGACGATCACAAAACTCCCAAGTAATGTATGTGCCATGATGTTATATTGTGATAGGTCACTAAGAGTATTAGGTACATAACAGTTCATTGAGACATCATCTCCAAGAAGTTTGTATGAAAATAATCCCTGCATGGTAGACCAGAAGCAGCTTAATACACAAGACAAAGTCAGTGCAACTACTACTTTTAACATAAATAAGAACTCCGTGCAAATGATATCCAAAAGACATTATCTCCTCACATGAACTGCAGTAATCATTAGCACAGAACACCGAGATACATATATCATAACTAGTTAATTAGGATTGTAATTTCACCGTATTCCACAGTGCAAAAAAAAACTAAAAACTTGTGAATAACAATCACGAATTCAAATCAGCATTAATAATCACAAACAACATCCAAATTCATTTTTAAAACACCTTCATCACACACTTGAAGTGCAAACAAACAAAAGTTGAAGCACCTTCGGTACACCTTCGAACCACCTACAAACATAAGTTGAAGCGCCTATAATTTACAGTAAAAACAATTAAATAAATACTTACTTATAACACATACTACATCTTAAGCTTCCTTGTGACTAAAGCTCAGAATCCTCTAAATCCTTATAAAAAAACAAATTCGAAAAGAATCGGTGAAAGAAAACCCTAGATGAAGAACACCAAGGAAAAACAAACTACAAAACCCTGAAATTGAAACAAACCTGATTGAGATTGTGATAGAATTCAACGGCTGAAATAATCGAAGACCTATTTTGACTCTATAACGAAGAATGCCATCGCAAAATATTTTTGATGAACAACGGAACCGCGGAATAAGGAGGAGACAGTGAACAGACGTGAATTTTGATCCAAATCCGATTTATTGTTTTGACCCGAATAGAGAATCCGCGAACTAAACAATAATTTAAAAAATAATTTAACAATAATGTTATATTTTCTCCTGAAATCTTGATCATTGATGTGATTAAATCAATGGTCAGGATTTGTTCTCACATAAGTGAGTGTTCTCACCTAAGATAGGTGTTCTCACATTTTCCCAATTATATATATACTCCATCCGTCCCAAAATAAATGGCACCACCCCGTTTTCACGGTTTTCAATGATCATGTTTGACCAACCATATCTCTAATTACACACAATATTTTTAAAAAAAATAAAAATTAGATATTTAGAAAATAGATGTTAAGACGAATCTAACAATATCTCACATGATATTTTTATTTTATACTCCTTCCGTCCGACAATGATCTTCCTATTTTCTTTTTCAGAGTCAACCTTTACAAACTTTGACCCTAAATATAAATTAATATAAACAATAAATATATCATGTGACATATCGTTAGATTTGTCTT
>JAULKK010197094.1:0-15981 GCA_032355705.1 Rubia peregrina | reverse complement strand
ACTTTACTCATCCTCAAGTACACAAGAACAAGCAAATATCTAAGCAGGACATAACATGCAAAGAGTTCCCCCAAAGCATTCAACATTTATTCCTAGACTACCCTAGTTCCCCCAAAGATGTAAGAATCTCACAACTCTCACTCCCCCCAAGAAGCTATAATAACCTATCCAACCAATCATATCAACAAAAAGGGGAAGTTTACAAAGATGAATGTGAAGCTAAGTTAATCTACCGAAAGGACTTCCAAACGACAATCAAAGATCACTACAAGATTTTTCAATTCCTCTCAATTTCTCTCATTTTTCCTAGGAGCTCTTTCGAATTTTCATCCCAGCATCCCAGAATTGTTTCCTCACTTCTCACCTTTTTCCACACAATGCCCTACCAATTTTGCACAGGTTTTTCAACCTATCCAAGCCTATCCCATTATTGACTAAGTTTCCCTTTCGGGTTTTCAACCTAGTGGGTATATTTTTTCATCTTTTTCATTTTAAATTTTAATTTTTTTGTGTGACACAAAATGCCCCAAAAGGCGGGCTTCATAGATAAGCAAAAACAAAGAGAGAAGGTACCACAATGAAGATAAGCAAAAACAAAATGACACCACCAAAGTTTTCTATCATCCCAAACAAACTACAAGTCTGGAGTGGAAAAGGAGTCGGTACCTTGTGATACCTCTAGGGTCAACATGACCCTAGTCGCTACAAACTATGAATGCTCAATTATCGGGGTAAGCCAGAGTCCCCCCGTCCCCCCACATTAGGAATTTCTATACAGTAACCCATAGTCCATTGCTCCTAACATGCAATTCCTCACACAACTAGCCAATTAGGTTAATCACTCACAAGTTAGATCCAATGCACACATCTCCTCGGTACTCACAATATTACAATAACGATAACCTAAAACTCCCAAATTAGCATTCAAGTCTAGCATGATATTATGCAATGAATGAAATCATGCATGCATCATAAAACATGCCATGACATAAATCATACAAGAACATAATCCACAAATTATACAAAATAATCATGGCATGGATAATTAGAGGAATCTAAGAATCTCACAAATTCAAGTCAAATCATGAATAAAAATAACTACCACAAGAAATTAACTACTCTACTAGCATTAAATCCATGGAAATCATAGAAATAAAAGTCATTGATATAAGAGTAAATAAAGAGAGAAGATAGGAAAACCTAGAGAGAGTTCCTAGCCTCCTCTTCCTTCCAAAACAAATCTAACTAACTAATTTCTTTAACCCTAGGAGACTGAAGGCACTATATATAGTGTATGGTAAATGGGCCTCAAAATACCTAACTTGAAAACCTTAGTGCCACGCTACCACGGGCTGTGCCAGTTTGCACGGCACGGCCAGCACATCCCATGCAGGATTGCACGGGCCATCATCTGGACGCTTGAAAATCACGATCGCGGTCTTCAAATTTGGTCTTCTGAGTGCACGAGACGTGCATATTTTCACTCCTCATCGCTTGGGTGTTGAATTCCTCATAATCTGCGTGCACAGGCCGTGTAGGTTTGCATGACCACAACCTGGGCCTCAATTTCATTTGGTACAGAGTCTAGCATGGGTCATGCTTTTTTACATGGCCCGTGTTGTTTCTTCGACACTTCCAAACTTGGGTTCTTCTTGAACCCTTCTACCACGTTTTGACTGGTGACCTTCAATGTTCTACCAATTTTTCAATTAGCCTTCAATAACCTACTCCAAAGTTCTTACAAGCAATCTACAATTAAGCTCACAAAACAAGATCTAAACGCTCGTAACGACAAAAATCCATTAGACTCAAATAGGCTACAAAATGAAGGATTCAGATAAGAAACCCAAAATGGTCATCCAAACACCTTATGATGTAAACCTATCTAAACCTAGTAATCTACCCACAAAAACATAACAAATTAGATGTTAAATGTTTCAAGAGATGTATGCATTTGACGTCTCATCATCCGGCCTCTATTGGTATCCACACAAACTGCTTTCTTGGGATTCTCTAAGGATTAACCAGTTACTAGATGACGAATAAGTCTAAATAGTTCTTTTTCTTCAATGTATTCTAATCTCAACAACCAAGATTATAAACAAGGTTGGTATTAGGCTTGGCCCAATCATAGCCAAAAGCCTAATACCTTATTTATCCTTAAGTCCCCAGGATCCATATATCTTATACATTAATCCTTCAAGTTATTTGAACCAACAATCAGTCCTATATATGTGACCTTTAGGTTCCTAATCACGTTGGAAATAAATATGAATTGGCTTTGGGCATAAACCAACTAACTTTCAATTGGCCTAAAGATAATCAAACTGTGATATTTCCAATCCATATTGACATATCAAGATTGGCCTCTAGTCAGGCATCATGACCACCTAAGTGATAGGAAATATATGTGATCGTTTTTGCCTCTCCAAATAACAGGATGTCGTGCAACTAATATCCTTTCACCATACTGTATCCCAATTTGTTCAAGAGTAAGGATAAGTGCTAACTCTTAATGAACTAATCATTTATTTTCTTGTTCTCAAAATATGACTTATGTGAAGTTGAATTTAGAACACTTTCTAAAATCACTTCTAGTTTGCGCAAACATTTTAAAATCACATTCCAACAACTTGCTATATGGGGATACGTTCTTCTTACTATTAGAAGTTTTGAATTCTTTATTGACCATAACTATCCATCCATGATTTGTACTTCACCTAACTCTGAAAGAAAAATAACCAACTAGGGTTAAGAACAATAAGAGAAACACGTATAATAATCCACACTTTAGACACTCTTATGATCTCAAGTCTGAGGATTATTTTTCACTTTATGTATACTGATTAATTCCAGTAACACTTAAATAGTTCACCTTATGGAAAATCTCAAGGTGAGTCAATCCAATGAACTTGTTCTGAAACAAGCATCCACACATTTTCTCTTGTGTCTCTATGCAATAGTTGATGAGATCAACTAGTTCATACAATAGGAAGGAACAAAACATGTGTTACTCTATATGTATTAACAATGTCCCATCGTATTAATACTATAACTAGGGATAATATAAGAATAATATGTAAATATGTAAAGAATCTCAACACCGTAACACATTACGATTCTTTGATACAAATATAAATCAATGGACTTGATTATTTATCCACTGTAATTAAACATAGAATAAATAATAAATAGCTCCATACCCAAAAGTTTTGCAAAAACTCAAGTTGAATTCTGTGTTATCCACATACTAAACTCCCACTTTGACTAAACCAATTCAATATAATTATTTAGTCAACTATTGAACAACTTCATCATCAACGGGAATCTAGTGGAGATTACTTTCTACTGTTTATATTTTATCATTGATAAAAGTCAATTGATAATATTTTGCATCAGTGAGTCCAATAAATATTTGAACACTCTATTGTTTTAGATATGTAACTCAAAATAATCAAGAGTAATTCATGAATAATTATGTTTTAAAAAATCTACACTACTGTAACTAGTGTAGATTGAGAATAATTTCTAATACGTCTCAACGTATCTAAAATATTTTTTCAATATTTTAAAGTGTTTCCCCCTCTTACATAGACACAAACAACATTGTCTATCTAATTGACATTGACTGCAAAAGTCAATATTTGAATTCTAACATATTAGAATTTTCTTCTTATATTCATTTTCTACATGCAATAAGAAATTATTATCGTTCCCACTAATTAATTTTGATTGTGCAAGATTTATAACTAGTTTAATTTGACAAAATAAATTCACTAATGTTCAAATAAAATATTAAAATCTACATAAAAATCATTATTTTTCACAATCTATAATAGTCTTGATATGAAATTCAGAGTTATATCACATAAAACTCATCTTGTACGATATAATTTTGTAAACCTCGACTATTTAATGCAACTATTGCAATCACATCATCATGTGACATATTTATTCATATAGTTGATTTTTTATTTGTGGTTAAAATTTCTCCCACTTATTTTTCTGTAATAAATACTTTATTTTAAAAAAATACGTTATTAGGAGGTAGCTTCTCATAGAGAACGTATATCTTTTATAATCAGTTATATGAAAATACGAGACAATACTAATGACAAAATCTAAAGACTGCATAAATCATATATATCAAATATTTTAGATGTAATTTTATATATCACTATCATATAGTGTGCATAATGATAACTATACCATCCAATTGTAATACTAAATTACTCTTATCAGAACATTTTAAATTTCATCTATATATTTGAATTGTTGAAATTGTAAAACTCATACACTTCAATAAGTGTTATTTAATCACCCGAATGATTAAAATTAAGTTATGCAAAATTTTCTCTAACATTTATGAAACCAAATACATCAAATGTATCAGTCAACAATAATTTAACTTTTCACTTAAAAGTAATTCAATCAGTGAACATGATAATGATATTTACATGTCACAATCGATTCAAAATTAAAATTTCCACATGTCATCAACCATACATGTTTTGATGTTAAGGGTATGTTATCTTATTTGAATAATATGAACCATTCATAATAAAAATCAATTCAAAATATATTTTCATTATATAAAAGAATAGCTAATTTATTCATTATAACATGTCAAACATGATAAGGCTTATGTTAGTCAAACTAAAAATTAATAATGATTTATTACTATTCCAATAGTGAAACAACCGTTGATCATGAAGATTCCCAACAAATCAAAATTATTTTGCAAGGTAGACACATTTTATCAGTTACAACACTTTGTAACTCCTAGATTCTTAGGTTACCAATTCTCAGTATGCACGTTGTAAATTTCACCTAACTCTTTGCCTTGAAACATATGACCTTAAGGATACCCAACAAATCACATGTCCCATTAAGTTGAACCCATTATTTAGAGATCATATCTCTAGCATCAAACACATCATAGATTGAACGATAATGCTATAATAATGGAAGACAATCATATAACTTAATATTTTGCCTCAAATCACATAATTTTAACTAAACTCATCAAGTTCTATGTTTTCTTAAAAGACCCATTATTCAAAGATCATATCTCATATGACTAGCAAAAAACAATGTCGGCAAAATACACCTTGGGGATTCCAGAAGAAGTGAAATTCGCACACAAAAATCAATCTCTACTAAATAACGGGATGACATATAAGGGATTTTATTTTACTATAAAATTACATATAAATATATCATTAAATGTGTAGTTACATCAACCATATGCAACATACGTACAATTAAATATATAACAAAACTAGTATACTATATGAAAATAGATAAGAGTGAGTGATTTCTGTGGCCTCTTAACTACCACGATCTTCCACTTTCGACCCCCTATTTTTCTTAACACTTTTTACCCTCAACTTGCAGAACTGTTGATTCATGACCATTTTTTTGAACAGTTTTGTCCCCTCAAAATCCAGCTCATTTACTCATTGAGGGGCCAAAAGTGTTCAAAAAAGGATAGGGTCAAAAGTGGAAGATCGTGATAGATAAGGGCCACCGAACTCATTTGCTTAGTAGATAATAACATTATTCTAACATATTATTTCTAAAAATAAATGTTGAAATATCACATATTAACATGTAATTATTTAATTGTTACATTTTTACACAATCATAATTAGTCACAAAGTATGATATGTGTAGTTGCAGTTATTAAATTTTTTGGACTTTTCACATAAATATTAATTTGATTCAAAATAAAAAAATTATCATCTATAGATTATAAACTTTTAACTATGTAATTATGATGAAATTTATTATTTAACAAATTTTGACTTAATTCAAACCATGACTTTGATCACGTTAATTTAAAATACCTTTACATACTAATATCCTTTAGTAGTTTTAAATCTAATTTAAAACTTTAACACTTAATGTTACAATATTTTATTTCAAACTAATTGAAGATAATTGTATTTAAACTTAAATCAAATTTAAAACTTTAATTTTCAAAAATTATCCATTTTAAAAAAATTAAAATTATAAGAAAATTCTATTATTTTATATTGAATAATAAAATCAAATATAAACAAATATAATCTTGTTTAATAGTCATAAAATTTATATTTTAATGAAAAAGAACACTCCCCTGATATAGCTTTTGCAGTGAATTTATTTACGAGATATAGTTCTTCTCCCACACGGAGATATTGGAATAGTATTAAACAAACATTTCGATACCTTTTAGGGCATTTCACTAAAGTAAGCTATATGTTGATTCGCTTGCATCAAAACAACACTAATACCAACACCAAACGCATAACAATGAATCTCAAAAGTACCATTAAAATCAAGTAAAGCAAGAACAGGCACATTACATAATCGTACTTTCAATTCATTAAATGCATTTTCTTGATCGCCACCCCAAACAAATTTCACATCCTTTTTTACTAGTTCATTTAGAGTTGGAGCAATTGATGAAAAATCACACACAAACCTTTTATAAAAACTAGCTAAACCATGACTTGATTGCCATTGGTAGGTCTCGGCCAGGTCTTAATGGCCTCAATTTTGGTTTCATCGACTTTTATGCCTTCCTTAGAGACCAAAAAATGAGAAACGCCACTTTGGAAGTGCAAAATTGCACTTCTTAATGTTCGCATACAAACAAGACTCACAGAGTGCAATCAATACCTATTTCACATGCTCAATATGATCATCAGTCGACTTAGAATAGATCAAGATATCATCAAAATAAACCACGGCCAATCGACCACTAAACTTTCTCAAAACATGATTCATCAACCACATAAAAGTACTAGGTGCATTAGTTAATCCGAAGGGCATAAAATCTGTTCATATAACCCAAACTTAGTTTTAAATACAATTTTTCATTCATCACCCATCCTAATATGATAATAACCCTGAGTCAAATCAATGTTAGTATATATCATAGATCTATGCAAATCTTCAAGCATATCATCTAATGACAATATTTAATGGTTATTTTATTAACTGCATGAAAATCTATGTGCATTCACCAAATTTTATCTTTCTTAGGAACCAATATAACAAGCACAACACAAGGACTTAAAGATTCACACACATAACCTTATAAGCTGGTCGATTAGGTATAACCGAACCCGGAATAAAGTCAATCTTATTCTTAATACCTCGTATTAGTGGTAATTTGTGGGGGTAAGGCTTCCGAAAAGACATCTTCAAATTCCTGCAACATCTCAGCTAACCGTAGAGGAACATGCACAAGTATATCCTAATTGGTGAAATAACTCTCTTTCAAAAATAAAATTAATACATAAAAATGATTAGAAAAATCACAGTTCATGTCCCTAATAGATGCATAAAACAATTTCCAGATTCAATAGGCAATTCATGTTTCATCATGTAAATCGATGGAAGTGGACTAAGATCTGAAGATAAAATCTTTTGCGACTTTTTAGAATCATTCAAAATCTTACCTAACTTACTTGGACTGGCCACCCCTTATTTTTGGTTGACAAAATTAGGGGTTTTGCCTCTCTTTTTTGCTCTTGCGGCCGATATCCTTCAAACCTTGGCTAGGTTTTCTATCTTAGTCACAAATTTTTCTTTGTTTATTTTCATGGGCCTCTGAGCCTCAAGGACTTCCATTGGTGATAATGGAGTCAATGTATACATGGTTCTATCCTTAATCACAATAATGTTTTAGTATAACCATCATGTATAAACTTATGATCAAACTGCCAAGGTCTTCCTAACAAAATATGACTAGTCTTCATAGGTATAATCATGATATTTTTTCGATCTTAAAGTTAATATTGCATTTTTCATTAACCCTAATATCACCAGTACCATTTAACCAAATAAGTTTATAAGGTGATGGATGAGTAGTAACAGGCAAATAGAAAGATTTAACAAGAAGATTAGAAACAGTATTAACACAAGATCCACCATCAATAATTAGTAAACAGTTCTTATCTTTCACAAGACAATGAGTATGACAAATATTAAGTCTCCGTACCTCTGTTTTGGCCCTTTGATATTTTAGAAGTCTCAATGATACGAAGTTCCCTTGTGTTTCCGGACCTTGTTCACCTTGATTAATTGTGAACATCTCTTCATCTACCCGTTCTTCATGACTTTCGTACAATGTTGGCATGTCAGCATATTCATCTTCTTCATCTCCTTCCTCAATGGTGGGTAATACTCGAGCATGGGGACAGTTGTTGTGAACATTTCCTCTCTCTCTTTATAATGAAAACAAGTAGGATCATTAGAAGAAACTGAATTTGACAAGAAAGCAGTGGACTTACCTGGATTTCCGGAAGACTATTACGTTGAAGACTGTGGTGCCACCCTCTTCTTAGTGGAATTTTAAGTCAGATTGGAATATGTCCGGAATGACCCTGGGTCTCTCATGGGTGTCCATCTAGTTTGAGTAGAACTAGGTTTTCCAGAGTCAAACCCTAATCGTTTACTGGGAAAACTGTATGAATGCTTCTTTGGCCGTAGAGTGCTCTTAACCAATCTTTCTTTCACCAATAAATTTCCCATTGTTATGTGATGTTGAAGCTTTACTGGAATTTGAAGGTTCTTATGCAAGCCCTTAATGAATCAATTTTCGATGAATATGTCATCCTCTTTCATCCCGACCCTTCTCATGGTTAACTTGAAATCTTGCCAGTATTTATCAACTGTGCTATTTCCTTGCTTTATGTTGGCCAAATAAGAATGTTGTTCCATCAGATAAGTAGGCGGAACATGATAATGGTGAAACTCAGACTTCATCTCTCCCAGACGGAGATAGGAAGTTTCCCGGCAAGTTGTCTCATTTCTCTCATATTTTCCACCATTCAACCACATAATGAGTGAAAAAATATTGCTCCACCTTAACTTTTTCTTTCTTCTGATAATTGATGAGATCAAATAGATTCTCAATCAAGATATTTCATTGGATTGTGTTGACCATGAAATCGAGGGATATCATACTTCAACCCCTTGATGACTCGAGCAGAGTAAAAAATTGAACTGGAACTCGAGCTAGACCTCAATCTCCTTTGGGAATGGTGCTTACCGTGGCGATGCCTTCTAGACGATCCTTGGTGTGGTCACCTTTCTGATTCATCATTTGAATGTTCATCAGAACTACTATAACCCTGAAATTTGCGAACAGAACCTTTAGGATCACCTCTCATGGTCGTGGACTAAGGTGTTGGTTGTGCCATGTTGTCAACTTTTCTCACCTATCTCTACACCTCACTCATGAGTGCATTTATTGCACCAAAAAAACGATCTGGATTAGCTAGTTCATTGGGTTTGATGGGATTTCTCTTACAACTATCTGGTGCCTCATCTCATAGCTTGTTGTTCACCAAGCCTGCTATCAGATGTATTCGTCAATAGTAAACTATTCAATTTTTATTACTATTTGGATTAGTAATAAAAATCACCCCCTTCCCTTTGTATTAAGATCACTCACCAAGTGTATAACACTCACAATTCATAAGGTGAAAGCTAATTTTAAGGGCTATCGATCAATTTACCGCAAATTCAAAGCAAAATAGGAGATGAGTAATGCATAACTTATTTCCAAATTTAAAACTATGTAAACTCAAAATTAGGATCTACAATATGAAATTCCAAATTCTTAAGTGAATAAGGAAGAAAACACAATTTGAATGGCACGATCGGAGCTAGATTGAGGGAGATATGATCAAAAAAAGAATGCTTTATATAGGCAAGAAATAAATTCAAAAAATTGAATTAACTATTCCAATTCCAAGTTGGATTAGCAACCCAAACCCAAATCCCTTTTAGAAAAGGATTTTAAGCACTTACTTTCTACCTAAGTTAAAATTTCAAATAAATTCCCACACTCAATTGACTTTTGATTTTCTTTTCCTCTTCTAATTAGGATTTTGTTTTCTATTCTTTTTTTAAAAATATGGATTTCCTTTTTTTCTTCTTTCTTCTTCAGCCACTCACCCAGTATTTAACACTTAAATTCAGAATCTTATTCCCCAAGAAATTCAAAACCGTGTTTGATTCCAATTTTTTTTTGAAAATTACAAAACAACATAAAAACTTTTTAAAATTACAAAATGGCCCCAAATTCCAATTTTAAAAACCAAAATATGATTGGCTTTGATATTGTTTTTTTAAAATTTTTGGAACAAAAATCACCTATACAAATCATGGAATAAGAAATATGCAGCTACTTCGTCTCGATTCGAATGAACTTCATAGAATTCAAGATCGTAAGGATCAATAATATGATACTATAACTGAAAAATGACACAAGACTCTTTTTTTATTTGGTATAAGGTGTAATGAAGAATTCATGAATAAATTCAAGATCACGGAATTAAAGAACGATAAAAAACAAATAGGATTATGAGCATGCAGTAATTCTTCAGAAGGGTGGGCGAAAAATATCGTAAGCACATAAATTATATAAGCTACCTAAAAACTATGAAACTGACAGGGAGGTGAAGGCAGATATTAATACAAAATTATTCTAACTTTGTTCAAGGTCCCTCGACTCTTGATTCAATCCTCCTACTAAGTAAGATCTAACAAACATAGTTAAAAGATGACATGCAAGAGCTTATAATTTTTTTTTAAAATGAAAATAAATTTAGCAAGAAACTCGAAACCCTTGATAATTTTTGGCCATAAGTATCATTTTATTTTCTATAATACCAACTGATATATGAATCTCCTTGCAAAAACTCTGGATTACAGAATTAAATTCTTTGATCGACTGAAGAGATCTCAAAAACCCTTAATTAGATGCACAAAATTCAAGATTGCAGGAACCATGATGCAAACCATAATCTCAGATGCTGACGATATAGAACCACGATTGCTGACATCTATAAATACAAGGATATTAGCACTGAAGAAGGTAAGTGAGACAAAACCGATGAATTCTACTTCTCTCAGGAAAAGGCTGACTTTGATCGTTAGAGTATTTTCCCCAGAGTCAATTCTCGGATCTCTTTTGCAAGAAGAGATACTTAACGGTAAATGACAAATGCTTTACTTGGTTGGATTACCATATCATTTGGCACCGTCTGTGGGGAATTTATTTTTTCAAAATCCTTCAAGTAAATTATGGTGCTCACCAAATGTGAGAAAAACCACAACCATCCGACCCAAGAACAAATGGTTGGACGCAACAAAAGTATAAATCCCAGCAAAAACCAAGCATATGTCTCTAGCAGAGAAAAGGAAACTGATAGGGAAGATATGGAAGAGGATGAGGAGGAAGCAGAGTCTTCTAACACAAACCAAGAAAATGAAAGAAGGTTCACAGTGTTTCTAGAAGTGAACAGAGAAAGCCTATACAATTAGTTTTTAACCATGCTCACACCAAAATTCCAAAAGGTAAATAAAAGACCAAGTCAAAGGAAGGAGCGTCATATGTACGAAGATAAGTTGAAGGAGATAATGGCCGATGACAATGTGGATAAATCACCATTGGCACCTATCTTCGAGATTTTAATATGCCAGAAGGTTTCAAGCTTCCCCTGCACGTTAAAATCTATGATGGAACCATAGATCCGAAAGAATTCCTGCATTCATATAGCAACAACATGAGATTTCGTGATGCAGAAATAGAATAGGGATGCAGAAATAGAATAGTTATGCAAAGTTTTTCCTATTTTCTTATAGTGAACAGAAATTGCATGGTACAAAGACTTGCCAAAAGAAAGCATTAAGTCTTGGGCACTGTTGTCAGATTTGTTTTTGGGTCACTTCTATTAGAAGCAAAAATTCACCGAAACAATCGCAGACCTAAATAACATATCTCAGTGAAGTGATAAGAGCCTCGTAGAATATCACAATCGTTTCATTACTTAAAGTTTGCAGGTTTGAGACTTGTCATTCCAATCTTCTTTGGGAGCATTTACAGGGGGCATGCGGTCAGGAGAGTTCTACAAGGAACTCACAAAAAACATGTCTGAAAATCCAAGAGAGTTACAAAAAATGTACGAGCAACATGTGAGAACTGAAAGAGCAAATAACGGCAAGATAGAGCGGGAGCGAGGCAAGAAAATAATGATGGAAGATACACAGAAAGGTTTTATAAATAAAGGGAAAGGAAACATCCCTTTCAAGGGAAGAGAATCGAGGATGCAGGGCGCATCATCCCAACAGACACCCCTGAATAAGTCTAGAAGGGAAATATGGAAAGCGAACAGGGAATTATTTCGTGAACCGGCACCAATGATAGCACCTCATGACAAAAGATCCAGGGAGTACTACTGTGCCTTCCACACAGACCATGGCCATGATATCGAGTATTGTAGAGACATGAGAAGGAAAATTGAGGAGAACCTAAGGAACGACTATTTAAGCCAATACAAGAAAGAAGATAGGGGAAGGCGGTATAATGAAGACAACAAGGCATGGCAAACACACATAATAAAAATCAGAAGATGACAGCAGCGGTGGATTATGATGAAGACACAGTGACTAAGGCTCCAGAAAGAGTGATTCTATCTATAAATGGGTCAACTAAGTTGCTATACAATAATGCTTGAAAAGAAAAGGCTAGATATTAGCCACCACAAGAGCCTGCTAATAAGAGGGTTAGTTTGGAGAAAATAATCACATTTAGTGAAGAGGATGCAGTTCCCAACGTGCTGCACCTCATAATGACCCAATAATCATCATCACTAAAATTAGAAATGCAACAATTTATAGAGAATTTTTAGATGATAGGAGTGAAATTGAAATCTATTTTTTGATTGCTTCGATAAGCTAGGATTCAAGCGGACGAATCTAAAAAAGTCCACATCCTCACTTGTAGGAAGTATTGGACAATCAGAGACACCCTTGGGCTATGTACAACTTCTTGTTACCATTGGTGAGAGTGATAGAAATTGTACCATCATGTGCGATTTTATGGTCATGGATGCGCCAAGTCCATTTAATGCCGTCATCAGAAAACCTTGAATGAACATAGAAAAGGTAATATGGTCTCCATACCACTTAGTAATTCATTTCTCGACTCCAGATGGAATCACAACAATAAGAAGAAACCAACAAACAGCAAGGCAGTGTATGTCAATAAGATGAAAGCGGGGAAAAGTTTGGAGCAAACGAAGATGGTTAGCACTATCTCAGATAACAACTTACTCGGGAAATGTGAGTCAGCAGTAGATTTGGGAGAAGAAACTTAAGTTTTCACTTTGGATGACGAAGACACTTCTAAGTGTGTCAAAATAGGGAAGCATCTTCCATATTTGGAGAAATAAAAGGTTATAGGAATCCCGCGAAGTCATAAGGATACATTTACATGGAGTGTACAGAACATGGGAAGAGTTAACCTATAAATTGCTACCCATTCCTTGAACATTAGCGATTCAGTTAAGGGATACCCAGTGATGGTAAAAAGGCGGGCACATGATGGAGAATTTTTATAGACTTCACTGATCCAAACAAGGTATGCCCAAAGGATTGTTATCATTTGCCTAAGATTGATGAGCTAGTTGAAGCGATTACAAGATGCAAAGTCCTAGCCTTTTTGGATGTGTTTAAGGGATCCAACTAAATACTGATGAATCCTAAAGACGCAGAGAAGATGGCATTCATAACAAGCTTCGGAATATTTTGCTATTTGAAAATGCCATTTGGCCTTAAAAAAATGCAAGAGCTACATATCATAGAATTATCGACAATGCATTTCGCAATCAAATGGGGAAACATATGGAAGCATATGTTGATGACATGATTGTCAAGAGTAGAAAGATAAGAAGCTTCGTGGAGGATTTGAAAGAGACATTGGATACACTAAGTGAGATCAGCATGAAAATTAATCCTAATAAATGCATAATTGGAGTAGGCGCAGTGAAATTCTTAGGATATAGGGTATCCTCTAGGGGAATCGAGGCCAATTCAGAGAAAATACAAGCTATAGTTGATCTTCCTCGACCACAAACAGTCAAGAAAGTACAAATATTGATGGGATCATTAGATTTGTTTCAAAGGCAGCTGAGAAACATTTCCCACTCTTCGAAGTCCTTAAGAAGGTAAAGAAGTTTAGCTGGAACAAAGAAAGCCAAAAGGCAGATGATTCCTTGAAGGAGAAGATCTAGGCATTGCCTATATTGAATTCACCAATCCTGAGAGAAAACTTATATCTGTACTTGGCAGTTTAAAGAATGCAGTAAGCTTAGTTCTAGTACTTCAAGAAGGCCAAAAATAATACCAGTATACTACATTACTAGAATACTGCAGAGTGTAGATAGAGTGTACATGCCAGTCGAGAGGTTAATTCTAGCTTTGGTATACTTAGCAAGAAGGTTGTGAACCAATTTCCACACTCATGGGATAGTTGTCTATGCTGATCAACCTGTTAAAGTCATCCTCAGCTAGCCTAAAACATCTAGTATAATGACCAAGTGGGCTCTTAAGTTGGGGAAATATGAAATCCATTTCCAACCACGAACTGTAATATAGACACAGGACTTAACAGACTTCATCGCAGAGATGGCGAACGAAGATGCACAAGACATGAAGGCATAGTAGAATCTTGGAATCAACAAAGAAAAATCCAAGTGGGTGGATATCGCATGGAATTTTTTTGTGGATAGAGCATCCAACATAGAAAGTTGTGGTGTGGGATTACTATTAGTTCACCTAGAAGGAGGGGAGGACAAATATTCACTTCTTTTCGACTTTCCGCTCACCAACAATGAAGCTGAATATGAGGCATTAATATGTGGCTTGGACCTTACAATAGGAATGAAGGTCAAAAGTGTTCGGATCTTTAACGATTCACAGATAGTAGTCCAGTAGGTAAGAGGAGACTACGAAGTGCAGGAAAAACAACTGATAAAATATTTAAGGAGATTTTGTCAGCTCATCGCTCAACTCAAATACTTTGATATCCAACATGTGCCAAGAAGTAAAAATACAAAAGTATTTGCCTTGAGTAAGCAATAGATAGGTTTGATTCATTGGTTAGACATAAAGATATAAAAGCGGAAGTCATTCCAATAATAAGTACATACATAACAACTGTGTCCATGCTTCAAATGGAAGAAATAAACTAGATGACACTGCTGATAGACTACTTCGCAAAGGGAAAGTTCCCAACAGACAAGACACAAGCCATAAAGTTGGAACTATAATCTCACAATTACGTTTATGAAGGAGGAGTCCAATACAAAAAAGGTTCCTATCTCACATGGATAAAGTGTGCTGGACCATTACAAGCAGAAGAGATCTTGAGAGAAGTACACAAAGGGCTATCAGGAATACATCAGGGATCTCGAACAATTGCGAAGAAGATAATTTGGGCAAAATACTACTGACCAACTACGTTTAATGATGCATACAAATTCTAACTTTGTTCTTAAGTGCAAAGTTGCTAGATTAATGCCCCAATATCGCATAAACTGCAGACTGGCTTAACAGGAGTGTGCGGAGCATGTCTGTTCGATAAATAGGGAATTGACCTAGTAGGACCTTTCCCAAAGGGTCATGGTAGTACAAGAAGCCTGATTGTGGAGATTGACTACTTCACTAAATGTGTGGAAGCGAAGACTCTGAGAAGATTAACAACGGAGGTAACAAGAAATTTCTTCTAGCAGAACATAGTTTTTCGCTTCGGGGTGCCAGAAACTATCATCACACACAATGGCACACAATTCACTAGCAGAATCTTTACCAAATAGTGCTCAAAGTTAGGATTACATGTAAGTTCACTTCTGTAGCCCACTATCAAGCAAATACACAAGTGGAAGTCACCAACAGGACTATAGTTTAGGATATACAAAAAAGATTGGAAGGGAAGCCAATTGGTTGTGTGGAAGAAATACCCAATACCCCTTGGTGATATGATGTGTCCATTTTATATGGATGTTTTGGGATCTTTTTGTATTCATTTTGGTACACTTTGGTTCTTTAAAGACTATGTTTTACCTCAAATTCTTATTATTGGAGTTGAAAGCAACTTTATCACTTTTGACACTTATAATGAGGATTCTGTGAGAC
>JAULKK010196983.1:0-15982 GCA_032355705.1 Rubia peregrina | reverse complement strand
TTTCATTCAATAGGCAGGGTTATATTTGCACTAAAAATTAACTAAGGGTTATATCTGCACTTTCTCCATTATATAGGGTTATATTTGTATAATACCCTAAATTCTATTTTCCTGTTGATTGCTAGCCAGTCTGAGTTTTGTTCGTAGAAGAAATCTGAGGTGGATTTGGAGCTGTTGGAAGCCCTTGAGATTTGCCCTCCTGTTAAACCTAAAGGCACTATTTTTGCCCTTTTCTTTTATGGAGAATTCTACCACTCATAAACTAAAACCTTCCCCACCAATGCTGCAGATAGATCCACCGCCTTTTCCTGGCAAAAATTATCAGGTTTTGCATGTTCCCATTTGTCGGTCGTGAGCGACAACGTGGCGTGCATCTTCTTGATCACGTCCATGGTTGGTTTGTGATGAGATTTGTTGGTTTGAATTAAACAGAACTTGCGATGCCAATCTGTTTTGCAGATCTTGCGACACAAGGCAGAACAAACTCTAAAACCCTAGCGTGGAGACACATGTTTCTAGAGAGAAGTTTTTTATGATGTGCGAGGTGTTTTAGTCCTTGATCTTTGATGATGATGTATTGCACTTAATTGTGAATTGCTTTAAATTCTTAAATTGTGATATGGATAATCTTAATGCATTGCATGCTAAAAATGATTTGAATGTGTTAAATTCATCTGCTTCTAAATTGTTACTTATGACTCAAGTTCTTCAACTTGTTATGGGCTTGTTTATTAGATGATTCATAATTGTGTAAAATTGTAATGTTTAGAATGATTAAATTTGTGCAAATCCCGTGAGATGAAGTTTTAATGGATATTATCATAGTATCATAGGAACGTATGGATTCTCGATGAGTGTCGCGCCACTCGTCAAGAGAGTACAAGTTAATTTAGAAAAAAAATGATTGGAGTATGCACTTTCAGCGAGTGTTAAACCATGTGTCACATACGTTCCGGTTAATTTAGGAAAATGATTGGCTTACACACTCTCGACGAGTACGCCATACATTTACAACATACGGGTAAATTTAGAAAAGGGATTGACTTACAGACTCTCGACAAGTGGCATGCCACGCATCAAGATCGTAGGAGTGTTAATTTTTTATTTAAAAAATGGTTTACGAACTTTCGACGAGTGTCAGATCACGTCAAATTATTTAAAAATTACAAAAAAAACACACGTATAATTTAGGAAAATGATTAATTACGTAGTCTCGATGAGATTCTTCTAATAACAAGAGTTTGTTCACAATATCCTTACCCGAATGTCAAATCTTGGGTAATCTAAAAATGCACGAAGTATGCACATTTCACATGTTATGCACAATGCACGACTCTAGTATGCATACACTGCGACATATATTTTTTTAAAGGAACTTTGTTGTAATAAATAAATTCAAATATTAAATCAACTCGTTATAATTATAAAATGATCTCATGTAACAGTAATCTATAACAATAATTAAAAGAGAGACATACTAACCAAGTGTTATCCCCACAGTTTGCTACGTCAACCTTGAAAATTATTTATTTATTAAATAAAAAAGATTTTTTACATATGACAATATTTACTTTCCAATTCCAATGTATTCTCTGAAAACATAAAAGGCTAATAATTAATGCAGTTATAATTCTTTGTACTTGGATTTGAAAATCGTTGCTTTCTTACCCTTCATTCCTTCATCCCTCTTCCTCTCTTTTCTAGAGAATTATACCGCTCATAAATTCTCTGTTCCTAGTGATTGCTAGTCAATCTAGGTTTATTCCATAGGAGAAATCTGAGGTGGGATTGGAGCTGTTGGAAGCCCTTGTGATTTTCGCTCCTGTTAAACTAAAAGGCACTATTTTTGCCCATTTCTTTTATGGGGAATTATACCTCTCATACACTGAAACCCCCCCACCAATGTTGCACATAGATCTGCCGCTTCCTGACGAAAATCACCAGTTTTTGCAGCCTACCACTTGTCAACCATGAGCGACAACGTGGCATGCATCTTCTTGATCACGTCCATGGTTGATTTCCGGTGAGATTTGCTGGTCTAAATAGAGCAGAACTTGCAATGCCGATTTGTTTTGCAGATCTTGCGACACAAGGCAGAACAAACTCTAAAACCCTAGTGTAGAGGAATAGGTTTGTGGAGAGATAATTTTTTATGATTTGCGAGGTGTTTTAGTCCTTTATTTTGGGCAATGTACCACTCATAAACTAAAACCTTCCCGCAGATAGATCCCCCACTTCCTAACGAAAATCGATAGTTTTTGCAGGCTATCATTTATCAGCCGTGAGAAACAACGTGGCGTACATCTTCTGGATCACTTCCATGGTTGGTTTACGATAAGATTTGATGGTCTAATTGAGTAGAACTTGCGATGCCGATCTGTTTTGCAGATCTTGTGACACAAGGCAGAACAAACTCTAAAACCCCGGCAATTGTCACGCCGCTCTCCAATAGAAAAATATTCTCTTAAGCACTTTCAGCAATTGTCACACCACGCGTCATAAACGTACTGGTTAATTTAGGAAAATGATTTACTTACATACTTTCGACGAGTTCTACACCATACATTTAGAACATACGGGTAAATTTAGAAAGGAGGTTGACTTAAGGACTATCGACAAGTGTCATGCCAAGCGTCAAGATTGTACGAGCTAATTTAAGAAAATAGTTGGCTTAAGAACTTTTGATGAGTGTCAGATCACGCATCAAATTATCAAAAAATTTACTAAAAACATTAGTGTAATTTAGGAAAATGATTAATTACATGTGCTAGGTGAGATTCTTCTAATAACAAGAGCTTGTTAACAATATCCTTACCTCGGACGTTAAATCTTAAGTAATCTAAAAAAGCATGAAGTGTGCACAATTCGCATATTATGCACAGTGCATGACTCTACTATGCATACATTGACACGTTATAAAAAAATTTAAAAATTATATGAAACTTGTTGTAATATATAAATTCAAACATTAAATCGCCTCATTATAATTATAAAATAATTCCATCTAACGATTATTCTATAACAATAACTAAAAGAGCGACTTTCTAACCAAGAGTTACCCCACCGTTTGCTAAGTCCGCCTTTAAAATATTTATTTATTAAATTAAATATATATTTTTGGAATATGACAATTATAACTTTCCAATTCCAATGTATTTTTGAAAACAGAAAAGGTTAATAGTTAATGCAGTTATAATTCTTTGTACTTGAATTTGAAAATTGTTGCTTTCTTATCCTTCGTTCCTTCATCTCTCTTCCCCTTTTTTCTGGAGAATTCTACCGCTCATAAATTCTCTTTTCCTGTTGATTGGTAGCCATTATGTGTTTTGTTTGTAAGAGAAATCTGAGGTGAAATTGGAGCTATTGGAAGCCCTTGAGATTTACCTTCATGTTAAACTATAAGCCACTATTTTTGCTCTTTTCTTTTCTGGATAATTCTACCGTTATAAACTAAATTCATTTCCACCAATGTTGCAGATAGATCTGTCGCTTCCTGGCAAAAATCATCAGTTTTTGTTAATTTTCACTTGTCAAGCGTGGCGTACATCTTCTTGATCACGTCCATGGTTGATTTGCTGTAAGATTTGTTGGTCTAAATTGAGTAGAAATTGCGATGCCGATATGTTTTGCAGATCTTGCGCACAAGGCAGAACAAATTCTAAAACTCTAGCGTAGAGGCACTGATTTCTAGAGAGAGATTTTTTTTATGATGTGCGAGGTGTTTTAGTCCTTGATCTTGGTGATGTATTGCACTTAATTGTGACAATTGCTTTAAATTCTTAAATTGTGAATAGGCTTAATGCATTGCATGCCTTAGATGATGTTTATGTGTTAAATTCTTATGCTTCTAAATGGTTACTTATGGCTCAAATTCTTCAACATATTGGATGATACATAATTGTGTAAAATTGTATAGTTTAGAATGATTACATTTAGACAAATTCCGTGAGATGAAATTTTTAAGAGCATGTGAAGTGGTTGTTTCTTAATTTTAAAAACCCGCTCTAGAAATAAAAAACACCCACAGTGATAATTTCTAGATCAATTTTTCAACTAAAAATCGATCGCTAGTTTTTTGTGTGGGAACCAGTCCCCTGAAATGGTGCGCTGACAACAGCACGAGCGGTCTGCTCATTTCCCATCCACCCATCTTTGTTGACCAAAGAGTGGGACACGTGTCAGCCATATAATGTCCCACGTGTCCCACTCAATGAAAAGCTCTCTTTTTTTAAATTTCTGATGAACGAATTTATTAAATATAAAAATTACATATATTTTAATTTTAATACAAACCAAAATTAATAACTTTGACAAGAGTGAAAATTAATTGGTAAAATTATAATTTAATATTAAATTTAATATTTAAATTATTTTGAGTGAACAAATCTAATTAAATTAAATGTTAATGGTAATTAACAAATACAATTAAAATTTATTTTTAAACAAGAAAAATACTTAAAAATCCGTAATTTTTTTGAAAATCTGGAAAAAATATTTATTCACAAAATATTAAATATTTTATGAAAAAAAAGTTGAAATTCAGTTTTAAAAATAAAATTGTATTATTAAATTTCACATTCAACTTATTTTGAGTGGACATATCTAATTAAAATAAATGTTAATGGTAAAATTAATGAGTAGGATAGAGAAAATCAAATGTAGTCTATAAATAGTATAAAGTGATTTCTTAACACTGTGGAGAGGGGAAAAAGTGGGTTCTTGAGTGGTTTCTTAAAGTTAGGTGGAAGAGAGAATGTTTTAAAATAATATATTTAATTGGTAAGAAATCGGTAGTGATTTCTACCATTAAACATGGTCTAAGGGCATGTGCAATTGTGATTTTTAAATTTTAAGAAACTGCTCTAGAAATTTTTAAAAAAAACACCCACAGTGGTAGTTTCTAGGGCAGTTTCTTATCAAAAAACCGCCACATGGTTTCTACCTATGGAACCAGTTAAACAATAGATGTGGCAAAGAATTGGGCAGACCTGGGGTAGCTCACATGCAACCCTTTTTTGTCCATGTCAGGGACACGTGGCAGCCATCCATTGGCCCACGCATCCCACTAATGGCTGACTTGTTATTTTTGTTTTAATTGAGGGACTCATGGCACCCTCTGGTAGGGCCATGTGTCCCAACTTTTTTAAAACATTTTTTAAAATCTGAATTCTTTTAATTTATAGAATTTATTTAAAATTTTGCATAATATTTTAAAAATATGTGAACAAATTTAAAAATCTGGGGGAAAATTATTCACAAAATGTTTAATAGTTTTTAAAAAAACGAAATTAACATTTAAAAATGAAAATGTATCATTAAAATAAATGTTGAGCAAATTTTAAATGTAAAATTTTAAATTTCACATTCAACTTATTTTGGGTTGATAAATTTAATTTAATGTTAATGATAAAATTAATGAGTATGATAGGGAAAATCAAGTGGGGTCAATGAATAGTACAAAGTGATTTCTTACTATTGTGAAGAAAAAAATGAGTGGTTTCTTAAGCGATTTCTTAAAGTGAGGTGGATGAGAGAATGAAAATAATAATATATTTAATTGGTAAGAAATTGATTGTTGATTCTACCATTAAACATGGTCTAAGGATTATATCATAGTATCATAGGAACGCACGCCATGCTTGAAGAGAGTACAAATTAATTTAGAAAAAATTATTGGAGTACTCACTTTCAGCGGGTGTCACACCACGCCTCATAAATGTACCGGCACTAGATTTAACGTAATACTTTCTTTGCAACACTTATTTAAAATTTTACAATATAAAGTGTTAATTAAACCTTTGAAAAGTGTTACATAGATATTGAAAAGTGTACCTAAATTTTAAAAAGTGTTAAATTAGATCTAATGTAACATCGCCTAAGGTAATATTTGTAAAAGTGTTACAATAGGTTCAAAGTGTTACTTTAGGTGATGTTACATTAACATCACCTAAAGTAACACTTTTACAATTATTACATTAGACGACAATACATTATACCTAACGTAACACTTTTTTAAAATTTAGGTAACACTTTTCAATATTTATGTAACAATTTTCAAAAGTTTAAGTAACATTTTATAAGTTATTGTAATATTTTAAATAAGTGTTGCAAGGAAAGTGTTACATTAGCCTTAGTTCGTAGTAGTGCGGTTAATTTTAAAAAATAATTGGCTTACACACTCTCGACGAGTGTCACGCCGTACACTTAGAACATCGGGTAAATTTAGAAAAGAGATTGATTTACGGACTTTCGACATGTGTCATGCCACGCGTCAAGATCATACAAATTAATTAAAAAAATTGATTGGCTTACGAACTTTCGACGAGTATCAGATCACGTGTAAAATCATTACAAAATTACATGTGTAATTTAGGAAAATAATTAATTACGTATTCAGGGCAAGATTCTTCCAATAACAAGAGTTTGTTCACAATATCATTACCCGAATGTCAAATCTTGATTAATCTAATGAGTCGTTTGATTTATGTGAGAATTTAATTTATTTTTTATTTTATGGGAAGTTATTTCCGTAATCAAATTCCTAGGATATACATAAAATGTGCTTGATTGCACATGAAAGAATTAGTATTTCCTCTAATTTATTTACCTGCATGTTGTTTGGTTTATTTCAACCATTTCCTGTGAAATTTAACAATCATACGTACTTGTGAAAAAAGTTAACATAACCTATCAAAAATTTCAAACATTCAACATGACAAAATAAATTGAATTCAATGTTGACTCACTCAAAATCTAAAAAAAAAACAAGTCTTTGAAAAATGGTAATGCATCCTACTTTCACCATTAATATGAAAGTAACATATCCTGAACATAAGTATATTTATAGTCTTCATGGAGACTAAAGAAGAATTCAACTTCCAAGGGAATAAGCACAATCTTCTTTAAAATAGTAGTAACTTCAATAGAGGTTCATCCTTCAATTTTCATAACCTCAAAAGTCACTTTCATCCGTCTCTCTGCATAATCAAACTCGTGTTGAAAACAATTAGCAAGTTGTCCAATGTGACCACTAGCTATATCCATAACATCATTCATTTTTCAAATTTGGTAGAAAACTCTTTCAAAGCTTCAACAGTTTATGTACTTGCCTTCTTTGTTCGTCCAGTGGGAGGCATTACAGAACGTTGTGTTTCCACTAGATTAATAGCAGGATTTGCACAAATGTCTTCGACATTATGTTCATAAATATGATGTTCTTCTTCACCTCTCCCTTCTTCATTCTCGTTGTCCATCACATTAAACACATTCAGCGATTCATTCCCCACGGCCCTATTTTTGCCAAATATTTTACCCAATATTATTCTACTATCTTTTCGACGGTACCAAGTTGTTTTTCTAAGAATACCCTATCTCATTTTTAGCAACCCAAAACATCTCTCTATAACATTTTTTGCTTGAGAATGTTTCATATTAAAATACTCTCCAACTGACATAGACAGAGCACCACTGTTCCAAACACTTATATGGTATCTTTAACCTCAGATAGTTGTTAAAAATCCCTCACAATTCATATATACACCATCACACAAATAGTAAATTCCTTTAAAAAAATCCTAATCAATAAATTGTTACAAATTAATTCATTTACCTAAAATGATCAAAATTATTTATTTATATTGAGAAACTTTTAATGGATTTTTCCTAGAAAGCGCATCACTCAAAACTCTATTATCATGAGCTAAAACCTTCCCATCCAGGCAACACATACGTAAATTTCAGATCTCAAGTGCACACAGCTAACACATTAGTACTGATTTCTCCTTTTCTATTTCTGAATCTAATCTTGTCTTTATCCCCCAGCACGAACGTTAATATGAGTTCCATCTGAAACACCTAAAAAATTATACCATAAGAATGAAACTTATCATATACTATTAGTTACTTTACATTTATTGCTATTTTAATAATGGTACAAAATTAAATATATCTGAAACCCTCTTCACCTGTCATCCTGATAATTTTCTACAACTGGTACTGGCCTTGAACAGAAGGGGGGGCATCTAAGGGTAGCACTTAGAACTAAGTTGAAATGTCTTGATACTGTCTCTCCACTCCTTCTAAAATATAATTGAGTTGTTCTATTTTTCGTCTCGTGTGGTAGGGTGAAAAGAAACAAAGCAACCATCTCTTCTAGACTTGTATTTTTATTTCCTTGCAGCATACCAATATCCCTTAACACCTCGCACATTTTATTAAAACATCTTTGATCCATCCTAAGGTCATCCTCACATACTACATCACTCCATTGAATCGTAGCATTAATATTTAAAACTCTAGCATAATATCTTTCTTCATGCAACTCATCAAATTTGTAGGAGATGAATTTTGGAATTTTAATGCTCATAGTAGCTAGATGGTGAGTGAGTTAAGTCATCATTTTCATAACCTGATTTATCATTTGCCAATACAATGCAATACACGTTGTTGCAATCTTCTCACGTTGAGTTAGTGTGATACTAGTTAAAACTGTATAACATTTACAAAATTAGGTAACAATGAGATACACTATAGCATAAATAAATCTAAATCAAGTTAATTGAAATCAAATTATTTCGAATCTGAGTTAAACAATCCAGACATGCAATCATATTAATCCATAATCCAAAACAACACATCCAACATCAACAGAAAATTACAATAAATGCATATGGCATATACTCCTGAAAATTATAAATTTATGAAATAAACTAAATCTAATTCCATCAAATGAAATTTATTTACATATAAATATGAGTTATATGAAAAACTTCAAAGTTTTGATTGTGACAGATGTCTGGAAGAGACAAAACAGAGTATGCAAAACCTGAAATGGATAAACCAAAAGAGTTTGCAAGAATTGAAAGTGTAGGTGATAATGAATTTTTTTATTAAAGTTAAAAATATGTAAAATGGATAAATGATAAGACGCCGGCAACAAAGGGAAGTGGAAAAAGTTGAGCGTAATGGAAAATTTTATATTCATTTTGTGGAATGAAAAGATGATTACACGTAAAAAAACATTGGGGAATTTCATTCTACGAGGGGGGTCCTCGATAAGATATTTTCCACGTTATGTGGAATGTTTAATTTCCACCGAATTACAAATTCCCACATTTTCAATATTTTACGTCAACCCAACAACTCTACCCATTCTAAAATCATGGAATTTTGCAATTACTACACATTTTACTCCTCAAAATGCACAAAGTATGCACAATTCACATATTACGCACAATGCACGACTATACTATGCATACATGGCGACATATTATAGAAGTTTTTTAGGAAACTCATTGTAATAAATAAATTCAAACATTAAATTAGCTAATTATAATTACAAAATGATCTAATCTAATGGTTAATCTATAATAATAACTAAAAGTGTAACTTTTTAACCAATTGTTACCCCCCACAGTTTGTTGCGTCAGCTTTTAAAAATATTTTTTAAATTTGAACATATTAATTTTCAATTCTAATGTATTCTTTGAAAACACAAAAGGTTAGTAATTAATGCAACTATAATTCTCTGTACTTGAAATTGAAATTTGTTGCTTTCTTATCCTTCGTTTCTTCCTCTCTTTTATGGAGAATTCTACCACTCATAAATTATCTTTTCCTATTAATTGCTAGACAATTTGGGTTTTGTCTGTAGGAAAAATCTGAGGTGGAATTGGAGTTGTTGGAAGCCCTTGAGATTTATCCTCGTGTTAAACAAAAAGACACTATTTTTTCCCTTTTCTTTTCATGATAATTCTACTGCTCATAAACTAAAACCTTCCTCACCAATGCTGCAGATAGATCCGCCGCTTCATGATGACAATCATCAATTTTTGCAGGTTACCATTTGTCAACCGTGAGCGACAAAGTAGCATACATCATCTCGATCACGTCCATGGTTGGTTTGCGGTGAGATTCGCTGGACTAAATTGAGCAGAATTTGTGATGCCGAACTGTTTTGCAAATCTTGCGACACGAGGCATAACAAACTCTTAATCCCTAGGGTGGAGGCGCCGATTTCTAGAGAGAAGTTTCTATGATGTACGAGGTGTTTTAGTCCTTGATCTTTGATGATATATTGCACTTTTTTAATTAAAAAATGATGATTAATTGTGACAATTGCTTTAAATTCTTAAATTGTGATGTGGATTATCTTAATGCACTGCATGCTTAAAAGGATGTGAATATGTTAAATTCTTTTGATTTTAAATTGTTACTTATTTTTATCAAGTTTCATGCCACACGCAAGATAGTAGGAATTGATTTAAGAAAATGATTGGCTTACAAACTTTCTAATAGTATCAGATCATGCGTCAGATTATTACGAAATTTCAAAAACACGCGTGTAATTTATGAAAATGATTAATTACGTATTCCGGATGAGATTCTTTTAATATCAAGAGTTTCTTCACTGTATCCTTACCCAAATGTCAAATCTTAAGTAATCTAAACACTTCACGTGTTATGCACAATGCACGACTCTACTATGCGTACATCGTGACATGTTATAGTTTTTTTAAAGTTATAGGAAAGCCATTGTAATAAATAAATTCAAACATTAAATCATCTCATTATAATTATAAAATGATCTCATATAACAGTTAATCTTTAACAATAACTAAAAGAGCGACTATCTAACCAAGAGTTACCCCACAGTTTACTACGTCAGCCTTTAAAATATTTATTTATTAAATAAAATATATGTTTTAAACATATAATATTTACTTTCCAATTCCAATGTATTCTTTTAAAACAGACAAGGTTAATAGTTAATGCAGCTATAATTCTCTGTACTTGAAATTGAAATTTGTTGCTTTCTTATCCTTCATTCCTTCATCTGTCTTCCTCTCTTTTATGGAGAATTATACCACTCATAAATTATCTTTTCCTATTGATTGCTAACCAATTTGGATTTTGTTTGTAGGAGAAATCTGAGGAGGAATTGGAGTTGTTGGAAACCCTTGAGATTTACCCTCCTGTTAAACTAAAAGGCACTATTTTTGCCCTTTTCTTTTCTGGAGAATTCTACCGCTCAGAAACTAAAACCTTCCCCCCCAATGCTGCAAATATATTCACCGCTTCCTGATGAAAATCATCAGTTTTTGCAGGTTACCATTTGTCAGCCGTGAGCGACGATGTGGCGTACATTTTCTCGATCACGTCCATAGTTGGTTTGTAGTGAGATTTGCTAGTCTAAATTGAGCAGAATTTGCGATGCCAAACTATTTTACAAATCTTGCGACACAATGCAGAATAAACTCTAAAATCCTAGGGTAGAGGCGCAGATTTCTGGAGAGAAGTTTATATGAGTGTTTTAGTTCATGATCTTTAGTGATGTATTGCACTAAATTGTGACAATTGATTTAAATTGTGATGTGGATGAGCTTAATGCACTGCATGCTTAGAATGATGTGTTAAATTCCTTTTCTTTTTAAACTGTTACTTATTTTTTTCAAGTGTCATGCCACGTGTCAAGATTGTACAACTTAATTTAAGAAAATGATTGGCTTACGAAAATTAATTTAACTATTACAATTTTTTTAACACAGTGTAATTTAGGAAAATGATTAATTATGTATTCCGGATGAGATTCTTCTAATTATAACAAGAGTTTGTTCACAATATCCTTACCCGAATGTCAAATCTTGAGTAATCTAAAAATGCATGAAGTATGCACAGTTCAAATATTATGCACAATGCACGACTCTACTATGCATACATTGTGATATGTTATAAAAGCTTTTTAAAGTTATTGGAAACTCGTTGTAATAAATAAATTCAAACATTAAATCATCTCATTATAATTATAAAAGGATCTCATATAACAGTTAATCTATAACAAAAACTAAAAGAGCGGCTTTCTAACTAAGAGTTACCCCCGCAGTTTGCTACGTCAGCCTTTAAAATATTTATTTGATTAAATAAAATATATTTTTAAAATATGACAATTTTAACTTTCCAATTCCAATGTATACTTTGAAAACAATAAAGGTTAATACTTAATGCAGCTATAATTCTTTGTACTTGAATTTGAAAATTGTTGCTTATTTTTCCTTCGCTCCTTCATCTCTCTTTCCCTTCTTTCTGGAGAATTATATCGCTCATAAATTCTCTTTTCCTGTTGATTGCTAGCCAATCTGAGTTTTGTTTGTAGGATAAATCTGAGGTGGCCAACTGAAGCGGTTGGAAGCCCTTGAGATTTACCCTCCTGATAAACTAAAATGCATTGTTTTAACCATACATTTAGAGCTTGTTAACAGTATGCACAATTCACATATTATGCACAATGCACGACTATACTATGCACAATGGACAAACCCACCATGAACAAAACAATTAACAATTAACAATTAATTAGTGCTTTGTCCCAACTCTATTTACATATTTTTTAATCATTTTTTTACAAATTACGAATGATTAAAAAATTCAATTAGTATATATGCTACTAATATTATAATTTAAAATATTGCTAGATTTCTTGCATCATGCATTTTTAAATATCAAAATGTTATTAATTCTCATTATACGTAACTAAAGTTATCAATGGTCAAACAAGAGTTGAGAAAGTTTGACAGAAAATGTAAATAGAGATACAACGGGAGGAAGTAGTTTAAAATGCTCATTTATCTTTTAAAAATACCACTCAGAATATTTCTTGACACCATACAACTTACCTTCATCGAGTGTCACGGCACGCATCAAGTTATTATTACAAAATCAATTTATATACGGTATTGGAAATATGCACCGCATCGTACAAAGTAAATTAATTGTTTTTTAGGTAAAAATTAATAGACTCCTCTTATTATTTAGGTATACAGCTCTACTCAATTTCACTTTTTACACACATGCAATTTTTATTTGTTACTGTGTTATAGTTTGCAATCCTTTTATTTTCAGCTCCTCGACTCAATTTATAATAGTGAGTTTAATTAATAACACCATCAACCTCCACCAAAAGACCCAAACCCTAGCTGATGAGGGTGGCACCGCCGGTGGTCCGGCGACCCCCACCCCTCCTATTTTCAGTCCCGTTTTCTATTTCTAATTTGTAGATTGGAGTGGAGGGCCATGAACCACTCATTCTATCACTACCATCCAGTATTCCGACGACACCTTCGGCCTAAAACGATGAATCGACCATGGAGTTTGGCTTCCCCCGGATCACAGGCAGAAGTCGATCGGCGACGAGCCGATCGGCGGAGAAGATCAACAATGTTCGGCTGAAAGTTTGACTCCAGCAGTGAAGAGACCAGACCCAACGAAGAGACCAGACTGAGGCAGGGGCGGAGACAAGGGGGGTCTGGAGGGGGTTCCAGTCTCCGCCGAGCTAAAATTTACGGGTAATTTTAGGGTAATTTTTTTTATAAAAAAATTTCAACCCCCTTCAGTATAAAGAAAAACTGGAGATTTTTTTCCCTTTGTATGTCAGCCCCGCCACTGGACTGAGGGGTTGGTACGGCGAGAGAAACATAGTCCACACCACTCCGGTGATGGAGATGGCGACCAGATCTGGTCGTCTTCCTAATAAATGGTGCTTTGGCGTGTCCATTGAAGTTCCGGCGCTTCAAACGAAGGTCTGACGAGTCAAAAAGAGGTCTGGCAAGGTTAGCAACGACATTGATAGATCCGGCAAAAGCAGCGGCATCTCCTGCGAAGTACTACATCGTCGCCGATGTTAATGGCGGTCCTGGCAAGGTAAACGACTGACGAGTGGCTTCTTCCTATCTCGGCCCTACCAGAAATTCATGGCTAAAGCACATCCTACATAACTTCTCTTTTAAGTCCACTCCGAAAATCTACCCCACCCTACATATCAGCTCACTATCTTACAATATCAATCGTTGTCGGTTGTAGCCACGGTAGGCTCGTGGTGACCGTGGCAGGGAGATGATGTGAATAGGTGGTTAACTGAGTTAGTAGTGGTGATAGATTTTGGGCAACAGTCAAAATAGGGCATGGTCGGTGGAGGTTACATGTTCTGGCCCATTTTTAGGGTCTTTCTGTAATAGTTTGGTATTCGTCGAATGGAGCTTTCTGGCATACAACGGAGCTCATGCTGTCCTGTAGCACTACATATACGACGGCATTCGAGGGCAATGCTAAGACGATGGTTACTAATGGGTTATAGAGAAATTACGTAGTAGCATGACTTCTCAGGATGAAATGCGAGGTTTAGGTTAACCTTAATTTTCTATGCTCGTTTTTATTTTTTTAGGGGTGTTGGTCCTTTCGCGACTCCGACAAGTTTTAGGTAACTCCTTACTACTGGTTGGAGAAATCCAGCAACAACTTCCAAAAGGGTTCTCCGAAACAAGAACTACGGAGTTGTTGCAACACAATGAGAAGGAACTTGGCCAACGATGAATAATTATGGAGGCACACAGTATCAGACTGATTCAAGACAAAACAGACATGCACTCGAAACAACCCCAACGACACTGCACCAAAGATTGCAGAAATCCAACAGCAGCCTCTCCAAAACAACAGAGCTGATGCAACCCGGTAAAGATAAAGTTGGGAGGATCAAGTAGCAAACTACAGATATGGCATGTGGACTTCAATCACGAAATTGGATTGAAAGGTTCATTAGTGAGAGACCCACCCTACATTGTGTGAGCTAACTAGGTGTTCAAGCATAAACTAGTTATAATTTGTTAGCTAAGGTAGTACGCCCTTAACGTGGCATAACATTGTAATAGTCTTTTATTTATTAATGAGAATGAGAACACTTGTTTTTTTATATAAAAAGGTGTACAGTGTACTTCAGATTCACAACATTCAACATTCTATTTTGCAACAGCATTTTCCAACATTAGTCCAAAAACTACTTAAAAGATAGTAGTATAGTATAAAAAAACCCAGAAGTTTAGCAGAGTTTGGAAGATCGATCTGCAAGAGTCCACAAGCTCGAATTCTTCATTCTTTCTCTTCTTCGATCCATATTAAGCAGCTATAATCTGCAATTCGATAGAGAGAGATCTAAAGACCGGCATTTTCACAGAATAATTTGCGTCAAAGAATCGACAATGTATAGAGTCGATACTGCTACCTACTACTCACCTCTCAGACAACCACCAGTAGATGATGGTATTTCAGAGGACTAGTTTGAATCCTTGTGAGAGAAAAGCATCCCTGTCACAAAACAAACAGCTTATAAACGCTACACGAAGGGAAAGAAAGAAACTCACTATGCCCCGAGTGTGGCAATAAGCTGAGGGGAGGGGAGCGGAAGCAGTTGGCAGCAACAGAAAGAAAACAGATTGCATCAATTCGCGCTTTCATCGAAAAATATACACATTAAGCTTCAATTAAACTCCACAGAAAGCGTCGGGTACTACATCTTATTTTCACTTATGGTGAAGTCCCATAATCACAGATGCATCATTAGTTCGAACTTCTAAGTGTAAATCTGGGATTACTATGATCCTTAACTTGATCAGTTCAAATCCAGATAGTTTTGAAACTTCAGATATTCCAACCAAAAACATCCCATCAGGGGTGGGACAATATGTTCCACAGCCGAAATCGAAAAGATCCTCACTTTATGGCACAGAACTAGAGAAAACTAGAGGAAAATTAGTCTGAACTTCCTAAGGCATTGACTTAAAGAAGACCAAGAACCTCGTTGACTCAAGAACAATCCAAACAAAAACCACACGATAATTCCCCCCGGTCCCCACAGCAGTGAAAGCAATCCTATGTTCATACTGTGAAATCATGTGCTATAAGATCTAGCAAATACTCTCGATCATAAAATAAAATGACAGACAATCAGAAACTATTAAAGAAAGACCAAAGAGAGGAATAAACAAAGAAAGGACTCCTGAATCAGTCTTTATATATGCGCATTACCTCTTGTTGCGAGTTTGCTTCGTCTTTCTGCGTTCTTGTTGTCTCACAGCCGGAGCCCTCCTCAACATCTCATCCACCAAAGCTCCGGCGCCATCAGATCCATTCTCAAGAGGAATCAGAGTCTCCACAT
>JAULKK010196982.1:0-26191 GCA_032355705.1 Rubia peregrina | reverse complement strand
TCTAATTTCCTACATGCTTTTACAAAGTTTGTAGGTTGTTTTTAGAATTTCTAAAAACTTCATAGGTTGCTTTGTAAAATTCCAGAAATTGGAATAGTGTTTTTGGCTATTTTGGGAATTTTTTGCCAATTTGACTCAAATAGAAAAATTTTCTTTGATTTTTGAATATTTCCGGTATTAATCCGTCCAATGTTCATAGAATAGTCTCATCCTTTGCCCAGCGCCATAACTTCTCGACCTCTTCAGGATGATTTAAAGATAATAAGGACAAAAATTAACCTTCAACAAAATCCATCCAGCCTAAATTTGCAGGATTTTGATCTGTGTGGTGGGTCCAATATACTATGCTCCCCATTCTATTGGACTACAATTTTCCACTCTGATGTTAAACAACTTTTTATTCTAATTTCTCCAAATCAATTAGTATATGCTACTTTTTATTCTAATTTCTCCAAATCAAATATGTACGGTTTGAGTAATATGGATAAAAAATTATATGGGTATAACTCATTTAGACCTGTTTTATAACGGGTCTAAAATGGGTCAGGTTGGGTTGAAACACATTCAACCTGCGGACTGGAAAAAAAACTCAAATTGTGGTTTTAAAATGGATAGATCCGCGGGTTTAAACTCATATGGGTTAAAATATAAACTCATATTGGTTGACATATAAATTTGAATTTCTATAAAATTCAGTTTTTCAGTTATTCTATAAATAATTGAACCTTTGATGTATAAATTTGTGAGTATGACCTACGGGTTTAATCATTTTATCGACGCGCAGTCAACCCGTCAACTCAAACCGTTCAACTCATATTTTTTAAAATTTCTCATGTATTTCGTTACACATTTGACCAGTGGTGAAATCAAGACCGTATGTAGGGGCTGAATAAGAGACGAAAAAATAAATTTACCACTTAATGCGACAATATTGAAACGAACAACCCTTACTACTTCGAATTAAGAATTTATTCCTAAACTATTTAACATCAACTGTACATATGAGTTTTATCAACTGTACTTATTGTTCTTTAAAAAAAATAATGTACGTATTAACAGTAAAATATACTCACGAGCATACACTTAACCAAGTACTTTGACGCAAACAAAATGAAGAAGTTAAAATAATAACAAAGTGAAGAAGTTAAAATAATACAATAATATATGTATTCAGTACTGATATTCATGTAAGCACTTACTCCCTTCGTCCCTCTAATTGTGTCTTACTTCCTCTTTTTACACTATTCATTGATGATTTATAATTTTAATATCTTAAATTATGTATAACAATAAATTATAAAAGTTATATATTTTAAAAATATATGTTAAGATGAATTAAGTAATATATCACACAATAATTTTCATATTTATTTATTTATAATTTTTTACCATTCAAACAACATCAACTTTACTGATGAATAGTGATATAAGACACAATAAGAGGGACGGAGGGAGTAGCATGCTTACAAAGTACTGTAGTTGCCTTTAGCATGCTCCGTCGTCCTTCCTTTAAAAATTGGAAAGAATAGGAAAGAAATGGGTTATGGAAAAAATATAGAAATAGATAAATTTGTGAGTATGACCTACGGATTTAATCATTTTATCGACCTGCAGTTAACCCGTCAACTCAAACCGTTCAACTCATATTTTTTTAAATTTCTCATATATTTTGTTACACATTTGACCAGTGACAGAACCAAGACCGTATGTAGGGGGCGGAATAAGAGACGAAAAAAATAAATTTACCACTTAATACGACAATATTGAAACGAACAACGCTTACTACTTCGAATTAAGAATTTATTCCTAAACTATTTAACATCAAATAAGAAAATTATTTTAAAATTAAGTTATTAATGTAACATCAACAAAAAAAATTAGTGAACAAATCACACATAATCAATTTATACCTAAATCCTGAGTTTTCAATAAATTTATATCTAATCACAATCAAATTAATTGTATTATATAATAAAATAATTATATATCTAAAATTAATTAAATAATAAGACAAGTTAATCAAATAACGTAATAAGTTAACAAATATGACTCATTAGTCACTAATTTTCCCCACCACCCGCCACATTCAAACTTGCATTTTTTTTCTGAAGTATTATTGCCTAGAATTGTTGCTATTTCGATATGCTAAAAAGTCTACAATTCCCAATGAGGTATTTCATATTGGGCCTTAAGCCCAATTTTTCAGTTTTTTTGCACCTAACGAATCAAAACGACGTGTCTCACTTATGTGAAAACGACGTCGTTTTGTTTAATGAAAACACACACACAAAATCAGACTCATCGTCTTCCTCAGGAGCTTGCCGGAAACAGAGCACCGCAACTAAACCTAGGGATGGCGGAATCCATGGGTTCCAGTGGCATCTAGGCCTAAATTCCATGCCACCGAATCCTAGGGGTGACACCAACCCCCTGGTTTTGCCCCTGCATTTGACTCATTATTCATTTAATTCATAACCACTCAAGTATTAAAAATAAACAATACGATTGAACCACGGATTGGGGATCAGTATTGTCACCCCTACGTACTCCCTCCGGTCTTTTTATATTAGCACCATTTTTCTAGACATTTTTTGAAGACATGTTTAACCACCGACAACTTTAGTTTTGTCAAATACCAAACGATAAAATTTTACTTTTCAGAAACTACACGTTACGGAAAATCCAAAGACATCTCACATGATGTCTATTATTATATATAACAAAAGCTATCGATTGTCAAACATGACATTAGAATTTCGGTCAAAGTGTGCCAATTATAGGCGACCAAAGGGAGTATTTGGTATGCATTTATTGTGTCCACTTAATAATCAAGAAAATCTTTTCAAAAATCCAACCCAAATCTACTAAACTCCTTTGCTCACATTTCCACATCATTTTTCACAAAATCCACGAAACTCCTCTGCTCCTGTTTTCCTCATCTTTTTCACAAAACTCCTCTTCTCCAAGTTTCCTCATCTTTTTCACAAGACTCCTCTGCAATATCAATTGAGATTTTACAATTTATCAATTTGGGATTTTCATCAACTAAGTTTTACGAATTTGGGATTTTCATCAACTGAATTTTGTCCATTTAGAATTTTCATCAACTAGTTTTAGCCGATTTGAGTTTTTCATCAACTTGGTCTTGTGCGGGATGAATTGCAATTTTTCATCCACTAATATTATAATTATTACATGTTAGAGATTCATTTTAGAAGGTTTTATAATTATGGTTATCTCATTGCGATAAATAACCATAAATATCAAATCCTCTACTAGACATACTAATTAGAGTAAAGTGCATTCATACCCAGGGGCGGATCTAGAAAATTTTCAATGGGGTAACCACTAAAATATAAAAATATACTATATACTTAATATTAATGGTAAAAAAAAATTTACATGGGGTAACCTAATACTAATTCCCCCCTATTTTTTTTAGCCATGGGGTAACCTGGGTTACCCCAGGCTCCAAAGTGGATCTGCCACTGTGTACACGTTCTCCACCTCCTTGGTTCCTGCCACAAGTTTCCGCATTGATTTCAGAGAAGAATTTTTTGTTTCACAATATGTTTATCTTCATACCTTGTTTCTCTAGTGTTTCTCTTACTTATAAACTTCTCTAGTCAGGTAACAGTGCATCGTGGGTGGTTTGACTTGGCAAGTAACAACTAGTATATCAACTCACACTACTGCAAAAAGTACTAATTTAAGCATTTGAGCATAATCTGGGATCCAATCTGGGACCTTCTTGCAGGAGAAACAATCAAAGAATTAAGTCACTAGGAGATGCCGCTATTGTTCTGGAAGTTCATAACACATCAGTGACGCCGACTCTGGGAACCAAGTTTATTAGGTCAATATTCTACTTCCTAAACTATGGTGGTAGGAACAGAAGCCTTCAGAAAAGCGTGACTTGACCAGTACCACTATGGGTGTTCAACCGATCGGTTAGGTGGTTAATCGGTTTCAGTTTCCACCAATTTATAAAATTTTATAAGGAATCGAATAACCAACCGATAATGTTGTCGGTTTTACCGGTTCAGTTAGTATCAGTTTCGGTTGATGTGTCGGTTATTACCAGTTATCATATATATCATTCATGTAAAATTAAAAATATAAATCCATATTAATATTGATTAGTAGTTAGAGTCGTACAACTTGGAATATAAGGTATAAAATTTAGAAATTGGATAATTGTGTTGCATAGGAGTTGAATAATTTTTTGAATTAATATTAAAATTGTATCTTATCGATAATTATTAGTGTTTGGCACAATTATAAGACTTTTGTTTGCATAATTATTTGCTTTGGCCAGAATTATTATTTAAAGATATATGGGTTAATAATATAGAGTTTAAAGAATAGTTAATTAGGGTTAGTAATTTAAATTTTTCTTATTGGGTTTGTGATCAAAGCTCAAAGTTTAATGAATTAATTTTGGGGGTTGAAATTAATTAATTAATTATACTATAAAATCCCTTATTGATTATCCAGTTAGACCAATTACCAAATAATAAAACCGATAAAGAAACCAATTAACCGACATAACTAGATAACCATAACCGATATTAACCGATTAATCAATTAACCGTTAAACTAAATTAAATACCGGTTAGTTTTTACCGATTATCAATTTTCCAATCTTTTTTAACACCCCTAAGTACCGCCACCTGAACCACCAGCCCAGAATACAATCGTTTATTAGGGTGGAAGGGACCTAAGAGTCTGGAGATGATCAGAAGGCGCACTCTTCTCCGCCGGGAGAAACGGGTCTCTGCAGCTTTCTTAGAAGCAAACCGAGAACAACTGTATAAGCAACTTGCTAGCACCCACAAAGAACCAAAATACAAGCTCGTGCAAGAGGAAAAGCAAAGGCTAGAAAAGGAAGTTATCAAAGAGGGTCGACAAGATGCCAAAGACTATGACGTTGAAGATGAATCAGAGCACTCTCCACTGGTATAAGAACTACAAAAACTACGTGATGCCAAAAGGGTTCAAGGTACCAACTCAACTCAAGGAGTGCGACGGGACTTCTGACCTAAAGGAACTCCTGCACTCTTACGAGACTAGCATGAGGTTCCGTGATGCACCCACCCAGCTGGTATGCAAGGTCTTTCCTATTTTTCTCGTAGAAACCGCTATAATCTGGTATGATAGCCTACCCATGCGAAGCATATGAGGTTGGGCTCAACTTGCAGACCAATCACTACAAGAAAAATGACCTATTACTTTGCCCATTTTACCTCGGGTTTTTTTTGTTAACATCAAATAATCGAGGTACAAAGTTTTTTTACCTCAGCTTTTTTTCAAAGTAAAAGATATTATTTATCTCGATTATAAAAAAACCAAGGTAAAAATTATTATATGAACCGAAGTAAAAGGTTAAAAAATAAGGTAAATAATGTTACTGAATAGCGTGCGACGTCGCACATATTGATTTAATAGGTGGATCGATTTTGCATTAGATGTCATTTGCACTGACATGTGTTGTGATTGACTACCAAAGTCACATATATCTTAAAGATACGTTAAAGTAAAGAATTTGATGGTGTAAGAAAAGAATGGTGGTCGTGCGCTTCTCCCCATTTTGGCACATCTCTCCTCATAATATCTCGTCATCACGATTAATTTAGGGGTATGTGAAAGGATAATTAGACACTACAGTAGCTAGCAATCATTGTGCTACAAACACCCTAGAAATCTTCCCTCTTTCGTACACGTCCAGTACACCCTTTGTTCAATGGTTTTTTATCATAGAATTTAAAAATAGTTTATAAAAAAATCATGCACAAATGAAATCGTACATGCACACAGTCAATTATATAATGTTCAAATAAGATAGTTAAATAATTAGAAAATGGTAGTCTGTGAAAATATCCATACAAATAGTACATAAATTCGAATAAGAGTTGTCTTAGTTCCAACATAAATGAAAATACAATAAACTCAATCAGCTCGGACAATGACGACCTTGAAGATGATTGCCCCCAAACTTCTATCACCTCGAAGAACAAGGTGTCCCCGATGCGTGGGTTGTTTCCCCTAAGGAACTCGCCAAAACCCTTGGAGGAAATGGCCTTGATCTTACCTTTCTCCGAGTAGTTCATACGTCACTCTGTCATGTAGCACCTCAGCACTACGGGGGTCTTCTCAGTCAGCAAAAGTGGTACAATCTCACACGGTATGTACTGAGTCACATAAAAAAATATTAACTGGAAATATGCATATGTGTATATATATATATATATGCAATTATAAACAAATAAAATTTATTTTAAAAACTTTACCAAAGTAGGGTTTTCCCCAAAGTTTTGCTGCTTGAGAGTGCAGTGGAAACTTGGGTTATCAAGAGCCATCATATGATGGTCAAGGTCAAAGAAAACAGGCTCTGGATTGCTCCGACGTTGTGCGGTGAACTGTACAAAAACCAAAGAGTATTAGTTGTTATATAAAGTGTGAAGATGTGTTAGCTAGTAAATATATATGTACATTGGTGAAAGACCTGAAACAATGGCAAATTAGACGATCCTTCACCAACCATTAGTCCTACATCAAAAGAGGAAATGTTAAGTACAAAATGCCCTATGGAATGCCAGGAACGACGTCGGTAATGCCGTCGTAGGTGCATGTTGGCCCAAAGCAGTGGGATGGCCGACATGTACCAGCGACTTCACATATTGGTCGGTTAAACCGAAGACGTGACCGACATAAGACCAAAATCGCATATGTATAAAAATTGTACACTTAGATGTCATAATGCGACATCGATAACATTCCATTCATACCGAAGGTCACACAATAATAGTGCAACGTCACAAACTGAAAATAAGCTACTAGAAATAAGAATATGTGACGTCACATTATAATCGCATTAACCGAGTTGTGGCAGACAGAATAGTGACATCACATATATCAGGGGAAGCTATGGGAAGAAACACATAAAATCGGAAAAATAAAGCTTAATCAACATCAAATTAAGTAAAAACCCTTTGGAGACAAACCAAAACATTGTACCTATTTTTAAAGTCAAGGAAAGTTCACGCTCTCATAAATTTGAGACAAAAATAGATAGTCAAAAAACCAAAACATATTCACAGACCATAGATCGAACATTGTAAAGTAAGAATTCCAAAACTTGGGTGTTAGGAGATTAGAAAAAACAAACATTTTTCCAAGAGAGGCGATGAGGAGGAAGTTGGAGACTATTGGAATTCACGGGAAACTTGTGAATAAATGCTTGAACTAATTGTCAGGGTCCCCCTTTTTATACCCATTTCGAAATGACGTCGTTTTGAACCATTGATGTTGTCTACCTCAATGTATGCGACGTTGCATCAAAGTCATATCAGAAGACATGATGTCGATCACTTACCGATGTTGTAGACTTCGGTGGGCCTAAACATTTTAGCCCACCAAGTAGCCGGTCAACAATTTGAGTTTAATTTAAAACAAATTTCACAACAACAATTTGCTATATTTCAGACTGATTGAAACAATACCCAATTATATTTTTTTTAAATGTGTTACTGATACTACTATTAAAACTTTGTGCATATGTTAGAATAAATATTAAGGATTGAATAAAAATAAAATAACATAACTAACAATTTTTTTATAAATTAAAGATTAAATATGAAAATACGACAATGCAAATCTTGGTCCATATACAAATTAATACATTTAATATAAATGTTTTGATCATAGTCTAGGCAAAACAACTACTTATATCAATAGGGAAGATCTTCAACATTAAAAACTACAGGGCCGACACCATCGATCAGCTCGAGTAGAGCATGTCCCCGACCCTATGTTCCTCAGCAATAAGAAACTGCTGAAAACCCTTCGTCGTTAGGGTCATCATTCTCCTGTTCCCTGAGTTGTTTTGAGGGAGTGGATGTGTGGGAGATATAAGTGTTTAGATAGAGTTTGAGAGGACTTACCCAAGGGTGAGTATAAAATTAGACCAATATGTATGTTCAATTTTGTGGGATTTGCTATTTTAAAAGGGAGAAAGTTTATATCTACCTTTAATTTGGGGCAAATTACATCCCAACACGTGTCTCACTATATTATCACAATTCTCCAATGAAAAAAAAATTGGAAAATTCATTTCATACTTTAAAAAAATTGAAATTTATTCCAACTTCTATTTATTTTTAAAAAGTCTCTGGAAGTAGAGTCCAACATTTCTATATTTCACATAAATTTTATTTTTATATTTCTCTCAGTTTCCAAAAATAAATTAGTCAACTTATCCTATTCAAACTATGGAATAAGAATTCTCTTGATTTGACATCCTTTTTTTTGCGAATTATAATTATTATTTTAACATAAAATTTATTTTCTATGAATATATGGATATCTATTTAAATATATGTATGTATATTTAAAATATATTTGTCATATAGGTATGAATATACTATGATTGTAAAAAATATAAATATGTGAAATAAATAAAAAAAATGACTACTATATGGAATTGAGTTTAGTTGGACTTGTGGTTGTGGAATTAGATTTGAGAGAAGATTGTGTGGTGAGTGTGGTTGAGGTGAGAGGGTGATCACTACCTTTGTCTCAGCAAAAATGGTGCATATTTTTTTGACTCGCTCTTTATGCAAGCTAATGTGCCAAGGAATAACTGGTAGAGATATTTTGGGAAAGCTGCAGGACCAGTTTGAAAGATTCTAAAATTAAAGCGGACATTGCGGAAACTTTTCAATACATACTTTGTTATTTTGGTTAGTTTTCAAAGTATGCCCTTTTTGTTGGGTAGAATGAAAAAGGAAATTGTGTCATATTTGGTGGGACAAATGGAGTATATAATTTTAAAGTAAGAAGAAAAAGTGAATTGTGGGTGAGTTTCATAACAGAGTTTTAGAGCAACAATAATGAGAGAATGTGAGGGGTGGGAAGGGGTGTTTTGGGGAGTTTTGTTCTGCAATGGGGGTGTTTGATGAGGAATTTGATGAGAGAGAAATTTAAACTCGGGTGAGGAGAGTGGGAAAGAGAACTCTCCTCTCCCATGAATTTTGTTGGGATCCACATGATGCTGTAGGATTTAGAAAGATTTTTTTTATATCCAATAGTAATATAGTAATGTGCCGTTGTGTTCCTACTTTTTTCCCCAACGAATTTAAGCGGAAAGAAATGAATAAAAATTCACTTTTCTTCAAAAAAATATTTAAAAACAACACAAAATTTTAATTTCTTTAAACTATAAATATATGCCAACCTTGATGCACTTCTTACTTTCTTTCAAATTCATCTAATTTTATTTCTAATTTTATTGAAAAGGGATACTGCATGTATTATTTCTTTGTTTTTTCAATTTTAATATTTTGCTTCTATTTTCTAATAATTTTTTATATTAATAAAAAAATCCGAGTGTATATCAATATATATTAGAAATGTATACCAATATAACACTACCTACCTGACTAAATACCAATATAACCCTCAAATAATTTTTAGTGCAAAATTAAACCTAACTAGTTTATCTAAGTGACAACATAACCCCACAACACTATTTCAGGCGGTGAACGACGCTGACCACACATAAAATGACTAAAATATCCTTCAGCCAAAAACCTAAAAGTGCTAAGACCATTTTCCCTCAGGCCACCCCCTTAACCTCGCCGCCACCTCAGCTCCGACCAACCCCGCTACCACCCAGAACCCCGTCGTCACCACCTGTTCCTCCAACCATGAAACCCTAGCTCTAGCCCCACCGTGAAACCACCCAGCCCCACCGCCACCTTTTCTCCAGCCAACCCTGCCACCACCCCTACCACCCACAACCCTGCCGCCACCACCTCTTCCTCTGACCGTGAAACCCCAGTCCCACCACCACCTCTTCCTCTGGCTGTGAAACCCAATCCCTAACCCACCGTGAAACCCCATCTCTAAACCCCAATCCGACACTAAAACCCCAGCCCTAGCCTCGCCGTGAAACCCCATCTATAAACCTCAATTCGACACTAAAATCCCAGCCCTAGCTTCGCCGTGAAACCCCAGCCCTAGCCACGTCGTTTCACTCTTACCACCGCCGTGAAACCCCAGCCCTAAACCTAGTTCCGCCACTACCACTCCCTCTCTCTCAAGCCACCGCACGACGAGATTGACGTGACAAAATTTATGCAATTACACACTGACCAATGACGTGATTGAACGATCGACGCGATGCGATTGAACGACCAGCGTCAGCAAAAAAAGAGTCAACAAGAAAATGGTGGAATAAATGGAGTTTGCGGGGAGAAGAAATGGCGTTGGGAAGCACAGAGGAGAATGCGAGAAGAAATGGCAAAGAAAAGAAAATAACAACAAAAGAAGAAAAATGGCTTCGAGAAGAAAGGAGGAAAATGGCTTCAAGAAGAAAAGAGGAGAAATGGCTGGATAATATTAGGGTTAAGGGAATCAAAGTCATTTCATATTTTTTAAATTTTTCCAGAGGGGTAAAATAGTAGTTTCCTATAGTTGCGGCAAAAATTGGTTGGAATGGGTAATTTTGCACTTTCGTCAACTACGTAGGGTTATATTGGCACCTTCAAATATTGGAAGGTTATATTGGCACCTTCAAATATTGGAAGGTTATATTGGCACTAATGTCAACTAGGTAGAGTTATAAAAGCACTTTTTTCTATATATTATGTAGTTTGTAGAAAATATTAAAATGTGTGAAAGAAATATAAAATGATGTGGAAATCACAGTGATGATTTGGGATTGGGTGTAGATGAGTTTATGATTGTGTAGTAAGATTAAAGAAAATAGTTTATGGTGAGTATGGTTGAAGAGAGAGAATGAATATATTATTTAAAAATTGAAAAGTGAAGTGTGAGTGAGTTTTGTGATGTGGTGACTGTAGATGCTTTTGTGATGTGGTGACTGTAGATGCTCTCACGGAGTTTTGACTTTTTGATTGTAGAGCAACAAGAATGAGAGAGTGTTAAGGGATGGGAAGGGGTGTTTTAGGGAGTTTTGCATTATAATTGGAAAGTTTGATGGAGAGTTTTTGGCGAGAGAAAATAAAACTCGGGTGAGGAGAAAGTGGGACAGCAATCTCCCCCTACATGAGTTTTGGTGGGGTTCATATAATGAGGTGGAAATTTGGGAATATTTTTATGTCTTCTGGTCTTATAGTAATGTGACATGTGTGATTCTATTTTTTATTCAATGGATTTAAATGGGAGAAAATGAATAAAATTCATTTTTCTTCACATTAAAATTTGTTTAAAACAACAATAAAATTTAAATTTCTTCGTACTATAAATATATGCCAATACTAGTGCATTTCTCACATCTCTTCACACTCTATAATTTAATTTCTAATTACAATTTTTCTAAGGTTATTATATGTATTAATTTTTATTAATCTTTTTTTATAATATCATTATTTGGTTTCTACTTGTCTTAATAAAAAATTATATAGATATAGGAACCACAATGATGATTTTGAATTGAGTGTAGCTGAGTTTATGATTGTGGGATTAGTTTAAGAAGAAGGTTTGTGGTGAGTGTGTTTGAAGAAGGAGAATTAATATATTATTTAAAAATTGGAAAAATGGAGTGGAAGTGAGTTCCGTGATGTGGTGATTGTTGTGTGCTCTGTGGTGTGGTGATTGTAGATGAAAACTTCAGGTAAATCATTTCGATTGTTGTCCGTACATGGAAATTTGGTATCGGTGGATCAATGTATTAGGTTAATTATAGAGAAGTCTGTTTATTAGGGTTTATAGTGACTGAACCAATAACGGGTTGACCATTCAACAATCAACCTAAGACATTTCAATTAAGGTTTTTGTATGTTACAATACAATATCTATAAACCATTGTGCAGGAATACTTAGAGTCAAGCCTCTTCAGTCAAATAAGGGTTGACATCCGACAAGTCGAGGTCAAACATTTCAATTGGTTATCTTGGATGAAATTAGAATGTCTAAGGATCAACATGTAGTGTTAATTAGAGTCGAGGACATTGATTGATCAATGTGCAAAGGGATCCATGTAAAGGTTAACCGATGACAACGTCATGTTAATCATCTCAATTGTTGTCCGTACGTGGGAACTTAGTATCAGGGGATCAATGTACAAGGTTAATTATAGAGAGGTCTGTTTATTAGGGTTTACAGTGATTGAACTAACAATGGGTTGACCTTTCATCAGTTAAGCTCATATATTTCAATTAGGGTTTTCATATGTGACAGTCTGATATCAATGGATCATTGTGTAGAAATATTTTGAGTTGGGCCTCTACAGTCAAATAAGGGTTGACCTCCAACAAGTCAAGGTCAAACATTTCAATTGGCTATCTTGGATGAAATTAAAATGTCTAGGGATCAATATATAAGGTTGATTAGAGTCAGGGACGTTGATTGGGCAACATGTAAGGGAACCCATGTAAGGGTTGACCGATGAAAACTTCAGGTCAATTATTTCGATTGTTGTTCGTATATGGGAATTCGGTATCAGGGGATCAATGTACAAGGTTATTTATGCAGAGGTCTGTTTATTAGGGTTTACTGTGACTGAACCAACAACGGGTTGACCTTTCACTTGGCAAGCTCAGACATTTCAATTAGGGTTTTCGTATGTGACAGTACAATATGAATGGATCATTGTGTAGGGATACTATGAGTCGGGCCTCTACAATCAAATAAGGGTTGACCTTCGACAAGTAAATATAAAACATTTCAATTGGCTTCCGTGCATGTAATTTGACTGTCAAGGGATCAATATATAAGGTTAATCAGAGGTGAGGGACACTGATTGGGCTATGTGTAAGGAAAGTTATGTTAGGGATGACCAATGATAACTTCAGGTAAATCATTTCAATTATTGTTCGTACATGAGAATATGGTATCAGGGGATTAATGTACATGGTTAATTTAAGAGAGACCTATCTATTAGTGTTTACAAAGGGTGAACTACCAACTGGTTGATATTTCAATTACGATTTGGCGTATGTGATAGTATAATACCAGCTGATCATTTTGTATTCGATGAAAAATTAATGAGTTAGTTAAATTATTAAAATTGGTTAAAGTTTTAACCCAATATAAATTAAACAACAATTTAAACCACATATGACTCAACTTTGAAGTAATTTTGGATAAAGGATGTGATAACATACGTTCCATGGAAATTTGGCCAAAGTTTAAAATTCAAATTCAGAATAATATGTTGGGGCCAAGCTGTCAAATAAAAAACATCGCGTTCTTTCTCCAGTTGGGTGTTACCGAGCCCTTCCACCCCACAATATTGAACATTCAATCGGATCCACCTAACACCACCAATACTACTCCAACATCGATAACATTTCATTTGCTATAGCAATCATCCGCAGACTCTATCTACATATGAGAAGTAAACACTTCCAGTATCATTCAAAACAAATGCATGTGGATGTAGAGGCTAACAACAGTGATGCCAAGGTTCCCTTTGATGAACACGTTGAAGAAACATGCGATGAGGGCTAATTGACTTCGCCTATGCGTACAGACATATCACCTATATCAGTTTCTGATAACGAACATTCAGTGACTTGGCAGAGATGCTTGGTGATAAAAAACCTTCCCAGTTTTTCCAGCTAGAGCTTCTCCATCTGCACTCGTTGGACGTCGTAAATATTGAAAAATATACCTTCACCAAAACAACGATATTATCTCATTCAAGGTGGCAATTCGATTCCACGGTTAAGAACATTTGTCTGCTTTGTTTCTCGATGTGAGATAACTTTTATAGCTTATTTTACTCGCCAGGTACATTACCATGCCCATTCCCATCCCATTTCCTATCTTTTATAGCTTACATTATGAAATTTAGGGTTTGGTTATTCACTAGTTAAAAATATTTGGAATTTCCCAATTAATCTCGATGGTAATCTCACTACTGCGTTAATTGGAACCTCTTACAGAAAATGACAATGAAACTATATTTTTGTTTTAATATGATTTGTATTCTAGTTTTTTCCCTAAGTTTTTGTTAAGGTTCTGTAAGTAATTACTAACCATGTTCTTTCATAGTATATCATCTGCTTTAATTTATTGTCGATGTCTATTTATTCATTTGAAATTGACCGTTACTCTTTTCCTAGAAAATTTGACTAAGCTTTATGTAGTATATATTTATGGTTTCAACGGTAATTCTTTTACATTTACATTTGGGTTATGTAAAATAAATTCTGATTATTTATTTACATGTAAACACAGCTTTACAATAGAGCCATCCCACAAAAGGAAAATCCCACATTAGGAATTACATGGAAAGATGTTGTGTATTGGATTATTTGCATTTTATTCCTTCATCTTGTTCGGGTAATTGGAAGACAAATAATTTTAATTGTTTCATGTATTCAAATTATTTTATTTTGATATTATTTTGATTCATAAATTTAAAAAATTTAAACTCATTATGAAAGAGCACTGTTGATATCAGATTTTGGGACTCACAATTGGCAAAAACTAGTGTTCCTTTTAAACAAGATATAAATTCAACCATTGGAGTGATTAGGTAGTAGCACATGGGAAATGGAGTAATCAATACCGTCTACACTGGATCTGGTAACATGCAGTCATTTTTAAAAAATAGTTTATGCTATGTTCCTAGTCAGATAGTTACTGGATGTGGAGCTTACCTTCCATCCTAATTATATTAGATGTTTCATGCTTAATTTGTTCACGGGGTCCTTGTCGTACTCCAAGTTTAATTGGTTCACGAAGTCATTGTCATGCATTAATACTCTCAGGTATCATTTTAACAAATTACATTATAGTGGCCGATCCATATACGATATATCATTTTCTATCCATGGTATTAAAATAAGGTTGAAGACTGTGAGAATTGCGTATGTGCGGGAGGACCAACGATGGGTGGCAAAGCTGACAAATGACCTAAATGTCGTGATCATGACATACATAGAGGACAATAAGTACTTATCAAGGCTTGTCAAGTCCAAGTCTGGTTGTACAACGTACATGGACATTTTAGACCCGTGCCTTGCCAATGATTGCATTGACGAGGTTATAAGAAACTTGGGTTTCCTAAGATGTCACCAGCAGTTTCATAAGCTCGAATATAGTGTCCTTGAGTCTGTTACCAATTGTGAAGATGATCGGGAGACCAAACTAACAAGGCATGCAATATGGGTCAGTTTCCTACAGTACATGACGTCAAAGCGCAGAGAAGTAAGGATTGTGAGAAAGCTGGTCGCATTCTGCGGGATAGTTTAAGTATGGACCAAAGAAAGTGCCTTTCCATTCCTCCCATCACTTTCCCAACCAATCCTAAAGGTGTTTTCTTTAGCATACTATAACGTAGATGCTTCAAGTTCAGGCCACCGTCTACGGGATACGACTAAGAGATTGTGGATTACTGCCTTGATGATGAGGGGACTTAAACCCAAGGTACACAGTTTAAAATAAACGTTATAATCCAAATTCTAGATCTGATTTTGGAAGTGGTTCTTGACTCTTGGTTTGAGGAGTTTTGAACCGGATGTGGTTCAGTCACCGGAAGTTGTTTTTGTATGGGTCTGTCTAATGAATAAGGAGTGGCGCGGATGGGGGAAATTATTCGTAGCCCTTTCAATTATCAATCACAGGAAAATTTAAGACTGTACGGGTCCTTGCTATCATGAATCCTACGAACTAAGAAAATAAGATATTATATACTTGCGTCCAATATTACTTTATGTTCGTAGTTAGATGCCATGGGCATTTGTGCGTCACTTTTCACGCTGTCTAATCATTCAAGGTACCCATATTTCCATAAACTAACATGAATGTATGAACTTGTATCAGGACAAAACCTACTTGTCCTTCGATGTTTTACTAGACCACTGGAAGAGTTGGTTGTGGGTATGTGGAGTTGACGTCAAGAAAGTAGAGCTGGTAGGTGTCATTTCTTACCTAATACTTACTGTGTAGTATGTATTCACAATGCCATTACAAGAACAGTGACTAACAACCAAATCATATCTTTATCCACGTAGATCTTTGCACCCTTCATAATGAGGCGTCATCACTCCCTGGTCGTTGTTAACTTTTGTGCACGGAAACTATAGGTCATAGACAACTTCAAGTGATAATCAACCATAGTGGGACACTTGTGCAAGAGATTTGGTTAGGTGGCATATAATGGGTTGCATGTATTTATGTTTCCCAACATCAAGTCATTATATCAAACTGCTTCTATGTACAAGTTTTATTACCCTAGGAAACAAGTAAGCCAATTTGCAAACTCAATGTGATAAGAGGTGGTTGATCGTGGTGTCTAAATTCAATACAATTTTTTTATTTACCTACACCAATGAAGGTATTTTGGGTCAGATTTTGTATACTATACTTTAAGGACAAGCATTGCAGCTATATGTTATGAAAGTGGGTACTGTGTGACTGGGTTTGGCTCTAACAGTGGTAAATACAGCTAGGGGATTAGGAGATTTAGAGTCCAATAGCAGATTTCTTCTGGCTGCAAGTGTTTGTATTTACATAATGTGGACAACGATAATCCCATGTGTATATTAATAAGATCATGAACCTATGTAATGACCTTTTTAATCCCTGAAAAATCCTTAGATGAACCATTTGACTGATTTCAGCAAAGGGGTGCTGGGGTGTGATGAGGTGTATTAAAAGACAATGGATCTTTACAGTCAAATAGAGGGTAGGCCTGAAATCCCCTTTTGTTGAGTGGGATTGTGAGTTCAATTGCTCTCACTGATAATGTCTGTGGATTTCAGTCTCTAGATACCAAAAATGCCAATGTCCCCTTAGGTTTAGAAATATGGTCTCGCAGTCAATATGGTTCCACAATACACATGTCATACTATTAAGTGCTAATAGACCTGCTTATGTTAACCATTATATAGAGGTTGTTTAAGTCATAGTGATTAGGCAGTGGAGTAGAAACTTAGATATGTAACAGTATTATCATGCACATCAATACTTGAACAAACTCTTACATAAGATCACCAATTTTGTACGTGGGCAAAGTTTATGCCTTTGTGTATATTTATCCGATGGGTTCCAATGCCCTTTAAAGTAGTGATATAACTACCCTATTTGTAGTTATACATTTCCATGGAATCCACATTTGGAGGTTGCTGATGCACATATGGGATAATCAGACTGATCAGTTATTGGACTTCACCGACGAGAGGTTGAAGTCGCACCGGTATACGTCGGTATGTGACAATGACTGTGGTGTGACTGTTATGCACGTCATGGAAAATTTCTATGGCTGTGTAGATGACCTTAAAAAATGAGGTGTGTTTTATTTGAAGAAACCCACCCCTTGATATGTTTCGGTATAGGTTCTACGAGTAATCATTTTCATAGACTGATTCCATATTTTATACTGATAACGATGTTCACTTTCAGCAATATATGCGCATAAGAACGAGGCTTGCTTACTCATGTGGGTGACAAAGTTTCTTTTCAGGACAACTGTAATTTAGTTTGGGACAACCGGTGAACTTTTTAATTTTTCCACTTAGGTCCCTCCAAGAAAGTTGGAGAAGTCGAAATGCAAGATTGGAGATAACATTTTGTTATTCATATTTTCAGGACAATGTTGTTCCTATTTGGGCATAAACAGGTTCTCGGAAAGGGCTGCAATCTTAACAGAGAACATTTTACGATACTTTTCAAAAATTAGATTGTAGCCCTTATGAACGAACTCGCAAATGCGTTGCATAAAACGAACCACTAAACGACACCTTACCAACATTGGTCAACCTGAAATTTCCACCAGGAACCAAAATTCTAAGTTGAAATTTTGAACCAAAATCCCTCCAACCCTATTTTATGTGAATAATATTCAGCACCCACACCTATTTCCAATCCCCAACACATTTCCTCACCATTCTTTCCATTCACACCATTACAGCCACTAAAGAGCTCAGTCAAATTTCTTCTCTCACACATCAACAAGTATCCTAGGATGGAGCATCTCCGGGTTCAAATTAATTGAGTTAATTTTCCATCCATTCCATGTTCATTAGCAATATTACCATGTCTTCTATATGTTTTTTCTCTTATTGATCAATGATTGAAATTTTTCATGAAGTATGATGATTATGTTATATAATGTATATTGTTTTTGTTTCCAATATAATGCCATGTTTGTAAGGAGTGAGAAAAAAGGCTTAGATTAGGGCTGATTGTGACAATAATCAAATCTTCGTATGAACACAGGTTGAATATGTGACGTTGGTCGCAGTTAATCGTTCATACGATTTGGGGTCGAATGTTAACCGACATCACATTGGATAGGAAATGACTGAAACATCCATGAATGTCCGATATCACTCATCATTCAAATTCTCTGACTTCGGTCTATCCTGCATGCAATGTTGCTTTAAAGTAGATCAAATAATTTTTACATGCTGAGATTAATGTCGTCTGCATTTGACTATATTACGTGTACATCATTTAGGGACTACCCCATTCTAACATAAATTTAATTTCATGTGTATTGGTTTTAAAAGGACAAAGAGAGTTATCGATGGACTTCCAACATATACTTATCATTCCCCTAGTCCCTCGGACATGGTTAATGTCGTACAACGTAAACAAGGGAGGTTCAATGCAATTAATGTTTCAATTTCACATTAACCCTATGTATTTTAATATATTCTAACATGTATTGGTAATATATGTTCAAGTTATGCAGGTTTTTTTAAATATCATTGATTCCCAAATTAATTGAACAACAATTGATTGTTGTATTATGTTTACCAATTTCACGAGTTTTGGATTATTAAATAACATGTAACGGATATCGACAAATGATTGTTTGTGTTATCAAATATTAAATATTATAATATTGTACGAGAACTGATGTCTTCATAATTCATCTGCGATGTCTCACATACCAGTGGAGAGACGACACCAAATCGACATCGCATTAACCGGTGTCAATTTTTGTGACATCACCCACTCAAAACACCATCGTATTCAATAGGCTTCCACGTCAGCAGCCACGTGACGTGGGTGCCCAAGAGCATGCAATGTCGTAGACCCTGCGACGTCACTCTTATTTACCCTTAACATCGGCTTGCGCAAAGTCGCAACCATCCCCTACTATCGTCTATCATCTAGCTATGACCGACATCGGTTCTTATGCATGTCGACGTCGGCCTAAACAAAGTTGCAGCTAGGATCGCTATGATCTGCCTTCTTTCTTGGATCGACATCGGTCACGAAACCTGCCGACATTAGTCCAAAATCGAGGTAAAATATACTTTTTACTATGGTAGTATTCACCTTGTTTTTTTGGACTAAAAAGTGAGGTAAAAGATCCCGTAGAACTGAGGTAAATGTTCTATGTCTTGTAGTGTCTTTTCATACCTTTCACGCAGTCACGAATTCCCCACCAGATTGTGCTTTACTGTTGTTTTGTTCCACTAATATTCGAACTCCTTGATTGACAGTGAGTCATACATCACTCCTATGATCTCCCCAAAATACTTTCCAATCAGACAGACACCTCAAATTCTTCTGCGCATTACGCATTATATGTCAAATGCATCACCTATCTTTAGACTATAGAAACACATTCTCAATGTCCTTGACTGCATGAAAATAAATATACCCACAAAGATGAAGCGATGCAAACACATTAGATAAAATTGGCACAAATATTTATCAGTACTAACACCTTTATATTATAAATAATTTACCAACGACAGGACACATACTCGACATCTACAGTTTAAAAGGAAGAATAAGTACGTCGTCAACAATGCTAATACATGTACACAGTTTGGCAACATAGAAGGCACATTCCATTCATAAATGAAATTTAAGAGAATCTGGTACCTATGGCTTTGTTTTTATCTGTAAGGATGCATGATGGGTCTTTCCCCATGCACTTCTTCCATATGTGGAATAACCAAACTATTGTTTTAGTGTCTTTCTTACCAATCAGTCTGCAATCAAGAAGCATAGACATCCTATGATGATTCCCACTGATGAACGGTGCAAACGACATCCGATAGAGATTGAATATGAATGTCGTGTCGAATGTCACTACATTTCCAAACTCAATGTAAGCCTCCCTGCACTTGGAATCAACCCAAAATACATTCTTCAGCCTCATGTTCTCATCAACGACGTACTTGTAGAAGAAACCGGGACTTTCTGCCATCATTTTTCTTGAAATGAACTTCCATGTTTGTTAAATAACCTTCTTTTATAACCTCTCTTAACTTGTAATATAGGAAATTATGCATGTTTGTCTCACTGAAGGGTACAATGTTATACCCTTTGTATCTATACACAAAAATGTTATTAATATGCGGTACAAACACATTAGAACTTTTAAGCTCCAAAATTACATGGACTAATGCTCTGGTACCTGCTCAAATGCTTAGAATGAATGGGATTTAATACATGGTTGTGGGGGGTCTTCAACCTTTGGAATGATCCATGGGGTATCCCGGATGCCACTCCATCGTACATTCTCCATATACTTGCAACCAGTCTTGCACGTTTTAGTCGAACGTATTGGATCCGCTGATCTGGATTTGAATTAATCGGCATTTTGACATACCATAAGGATCCTACAGTGGTTTTAGTACCACAGACCCATTACCATTAGGTCCTTCAACAATATCCTCGCAACATTTCTCAGAGCTTCTAATGCGAGCTTGAAAACCTTGTGAATATGCATAACGGTGGACATGAGTGACAAACTCTTCACCTGTGCTGAATTCCATTCCTCTAGTTGGCATACACACAACTATCTATACTCCCACAAAGACTGGTGCCAATGGGAGTGGAACCATGCCTTGCATTGTCATCTTCCCTAGCTCTGAACACGAAGTCACCTCCATCGTCACCAAATGGTTGCTAATCATCATTCATCCATTCATCTTCATCGCTATCCAAGTTAATTAACAGAGAATTTCCTAGGGCTGTGTCACCTACATTCTCGACAATATGTATACATTGTCTAATTCGATTCCATTTCCAGCCCCACTTCCACTATCATCGCTAACATCTATGATAACAAATTCCTTAGCATTCCTTTGCCCTTTAGTTTCATCTCCTACAACTTCTTGAGCAGTATATGTGTTTCTTAAGAAACCACAATCAAGTCAGACTCAAAACAGGAGGGCTGAGCCAGAGATCCAGTCCCAGATTCCAAACCCAAAGAGGTTACGTTCAAGTCAAAGGCAACAATATAGACATCTGCTACCATTGTACAATTTTGATTAATTTTCACCTAATTTTGACTACATGAAATGATGACTACTACGAACTATGCCAATATATCAATGAACTAATTTTGAAACAAAATTTCTCCATAAATATCTTACCTTTGCTCGTAAAAGGAAGACGATGTCAATGCGCTGCCTCCAGAGATTACCAATAGAAGAATAAGATGCAGGGAAAATAAACCAGCAACTCGCCCTCAGACATTTGTGAGATGGGTAAAATCGGTAATTACGTGCATAAGGAATAAAAATGTGTGACAGAAGGAATGAGAGACGCCGTATTAGAGGGTGGGACATGATGTCAAATTTTCAAATTCAATCGGCAAGTGAGAGGAGTTGCCATGTTGGAAGCGTGCCAAGGGAGAGAGAGGTGGTGACACGTGTAAATGGGTCCAGTGTCGTACACACTTCATGTCTTTTTATACTTCACCCGTCTCACATCAAATTGTACATCAATCATTATCACGCTGTTCAATAAACATGTTTGCTCATTAATATGTTTACCTACGTATAATAAGTGCAAATAAAAAATGATATTTATAAACTACTTGATACGATGAATTCAACAATATTACATACGATAATATTATATCTTGTACATTCAAATATGAAATCAAATTTTAATAGAAAATAGTGTAAAAAAAGAAGTAAGTGTGCAATTTTAACAGACTAGCAGGATGAGCACCGCGCGATGCGCGATGTTTGTGGTGTACATTTTTTAAAATTCATTTTGTTGATGATTCTTTAAATATTGTGTAATATTTATTGTGACGCTCACATTTGTATATATTTCACTGACGATTCTTGATGTATTGTGTAATATTTATTGTATTAATGTGATTAAATCGTGTTATGATACATATTTTTCATGTGAGTGGTAGAAATGTAGTTATTCTAACAATTTGATTACTTCTCACATGATTCATTCTAATTATATGCATGATATTAACACTTTGGATGTCATCAAGTCACCTTCTAAGAATCATTTTATGTCGTGTAGAAAAGTAAAAACATACAATACACATTTATGTAAAATAAACAAATACATGGATGTAATGCACAATTTCATACTTCAAAATAAGCGTTATGAATAATGTAGTGAATAATGTGATGAATAATATTATTCAAATTATTTTTACAAAATACTATTAATATTAATATTTTTATAAAGTTAATTAATACAAAGGAAAAGAATGTTTATTTAGACCACTTTATACATCATGATTTATTTTACATTCTCTTATTATTTTTCACTCTATAATTTTTTAAATAATCTACTCTTCTCTTTAAAATTTTCGTATCATAACTTCTTCTATTATGAATTTTATACCAGTTAATTTTTTTTATATTTTTTGTATCAATATTTTCTTCATATTTTTACATTGATTTCTATTCGTATCAATTCATCTATAAATTAATTTTATTAACTCCTCTCTCGTTGTATTTCTCTTACTACCACTAACATTTTCCGAATCACATCCTCTCTCTTCAATTTTTTTATCACTTTATTTCTTTAATTATTTTGTATTAATTTCTCCTTATATATTTCTTGAATTATTTTTATTTACATTACTTCAATCATTATTTTTCTCCCTATTGTGGTATTAATTTCTCTTTTATATTTTTGTATCATTTCTTCTAAATACATTTTTATATTAATATTTATACTTTCACCTCTATACTATTGTCTCTCCATATTTATAATAATATTTTACATTTTAACATTTCTTGCATTCTCTTGTGATCTTAAAGTATAATCTTATCTTATATATATATATCCACATTTCTATTATTACTTAATATATTTACATATTTTTCATAACTCTTCATTTCCCCCCTTTTTTATCATCAATTTATTTATGCAATACTCAATAAAGACCAATTTTATTTAATTGTATTTTAATATTTATACTTTATAAGATAGAAAGAGACTCAACAGTTCATTTTCTCGTCTATGTAGTAATGTTTGATAGATTTTTCTATTAATATAAAATTATAGTAATTAAAAAGATTAAACATGATTTATTTTCCTAAACCTTTAAAAACATGTACTCCCTCTATCCCAGACTAAACTGTACAATTACTATTTCATAGTTAACAATGTCAAACTTTGATCACATATTTGAATAGCTATAGAAACAATAATATTATTGTATGTGGTATTGTTTAATTAATCGTAATAAGTTGTTTCTAAATATCAACTTTTGATTTGCCGTTATTAATTTATTATACATAGTTAAACACATTAACGGTCAAACATATTTCTAGAAGACCGTGATTTTTTTGTAAGTTTAGTCTCGGTGGGAGTAATAAATTCACTATGGTATAAGCTAATTATGAGGGGAAAATAAACATAAATAGAAATAAATATACAATATCGATTGAATATTTGGCTTTTGGAGGGAACAATGGACTTAATGTAAAAGCCCTTTTCACCGGATTTATCACTACTTCTTCCAAGGCTAGTTCAACACCAACTCATGATTTAAAGCATTTCAAGAATATCTTAAAATAGTTCAAAATTAAATATGTTGAAAGAAAAATAACTTCATTCAGTTTAAGTAAAATAAAAGTTAAAAAATTAAGTATAATGGGTGAGAATTATCCACTAGTATGATAAAGTGAGAATTATGTTGGACTCCTATTACCACCTGTAATAAATACATAGGGAAAAAAATCAATATCATACATGAAAGGCAAAAAAAAAGGAGCTATAAAATAAAAATGTATCAAATTTCTAAAATTTGTTTAGTAATTTTAATCTCCAATGCGAGATTTGTCAACATCAGAGGCTTGAAATGATGAGTGTTTTCATTCCCTGTGTGAAGATCAACATATTAGATTATCTGTGGAGTAGATTGTTACTTAAATAGATTGTATGAATTAGTGGTAAATGTGGAACATGTATAGCAACATTTTGATATATCGATTGCTATTATATATAAGAACTCCTCAGAGCTTCCTCTTCATTTTGAGATTATTTCGATCGATTTAGACGTCTCAATCATTTTTTTGTTCTCATTTAAGGATTAATATGTTTTACATGTATGTTTTGCAGAGAGGAAGAAATCATGAAGGTTATCGTTGCCTATTTGATCGCTATTTGGGCGTGAATATCAAGCACATGTCGTGTTTAAGGTAATGAATTCAGTGATATTCATTTCCACAATAAGGTGTTAGAGATATTTATTTCCTTTTTCAAACTAAATATATTGAAACTTCTGGGTCGAATTCAAGTTTCTTCCCTATTATCAATTGTTTAGTTTCACGGGTTGTGTTAGAGATAAGTCTCATCATCGTTTGAAAGGTTAACATTTTTCATAATTCGATTGATTATTTTCAATTTTTTGTTATGCTCCTTCTGATCTGCATTGTTTAATAATTTTCTCACTCTGTGTTTGATGGGTATGCGTTTAGTGCAAGGATTTTAGAGACATTTTTTTGTTGCTTTTTCAATTTTGTGGTTGATATGCATTATGAGGAGAGTTGGAAGTGGTCACTGATGTTCTTGATGTTTAAACCAATTTGCTCTGCATGTTAGTCCTCTGCAATGGGTGTGTTTAGCTTCTCTATATCAATGGGATGAAACACATATTCAAGCACCTTTGTGGTGGGGAGATTGTGGACCTCTAGGATTTTATATGTGGCTGCCTTTGCGCTAGGTAATCAAAATCTATTGAAATGATTAAAGACGTGTTCGTTCCTGTCGGCGTCTTAGTTCATTGATAACATCAAATACCTTAGTTTAATATCTACTGGAAATCAAGTAAATGTGGCAACTATATGGGATGATGATTACATCGCATGAACCAAATCAATCTAAAGTCTTAGCACCCAAATAATGAGTTGAAGGATAGAACGCCAAGAAAAATAAGTGAAACATCACATTATGGATAATCATCGATTCTCAATAAGCTCTATATCATTGTTTTAAAAAATCAAATCCATATGCGATCATTGCACACAAGAAGTATCCTTCTTTAAGTTTTTCATTGGATAGGCAATTATACCTGCAAGGACCGAGTAAAGAATGAAGCCTCCCAAACAGTTAAAAACATCATAGCACAAGTTCAAATGAATAACACACGAATTCCCTGAAATTGAAACCCATTAAAGCTACTATCTCAATGACATTTAAAGTATCAAATGATCCACACTACAACCAATACCTCTAAAATGGCCATATTTCAAACCCTAGTATACCAACTTCCTCAAATTCAAACCAAAACTCTTGTTTTTCCAACAAAACTTATTTCTAACTTGCCACACATGAGGTTGAGAAGAAACCATAAAACAAAGTGCCTCGTGAAGAAGTCTAAGAAACCCTATATGACAAAGAGACCCTACGGTAAATGATACAAAAACCACCAACCACTTCTTGATGTTGAATTCCTTGTACTCACTCTTCTTCTCCGGAACCCCCGCACACACCACTACCTTGTTTGTACTCTCGTCTTTACTAATCACCATAACTGCAAATCCCTGACATACCACATTCCTGTCAGGATATCAACAAACCCTAAAACAAGTTCACAATATTACAAACCAACCTTCTGCTCTGGGAATTTAACAACTGCTTCACGAATTGCAGTGGTATCCGCACCAACATTGACACGAGTAATGCAGTATGACTTTCCATCAGATGAAGCTACTTCTGCCTCTTTCAACGCTACTTTAATATCATCCTGGATATTCTCTTCAACAATCTTATTTTTCGCTTTAGTTACTTGATTCTGCTCACAATACACACCATTCATTACTCACATCGTCCTTATCAAACCACAAGCCTTCCATGAAAGAAACTTAAATACCGTAAGTATGGAAATTTTTGCCTTGAGATCAGCCTTCTTCGCTGTAGGAATCATAGCAGGTTCAACACGACTATTCAACTTCGCAACTTTCTGGTACCGGTAATAGGAAATAGGATGTTAGTCGATGCAAATATAAAAATTTCAACTATTGTATGGCAA
>JAULKK010196874.1:0-15983 GCA_032355705.1 Rubia peregrina | reverse complement strand
CGTTCTGAATAATAATAAATACCACCCTTTGCAACAGTTGCTGGATTTCTAAGGATATCATCGGCCTTCAAGATAAAAATAAACCAATAAAACTGAATCAGTTCTAAGGTCAATTTCCTGCCAGAGAGATAAGCAAAGTCAAAATTCATTACGAAGATCATTTCTGCTAGTGCTGTACACAGTAGCTCTCACCAGAAAACTATATTTCATATTAGAAATGGCCAGAGAGGACTTTAATGTTGAGTCTGGTGATTTGAATTGGACAACTTCAAGTAGTCCTAACACCTTCATCAGACAGAAAATGAAAGGGCAATAATAAAAAATAACAGAAGTCCTCTTAGAAGAATGTTATCCTCCTCACTAAGAGGTGTATGACCGAGCTAAGCCGGAAAGGTAATTTCAAAATCAGAAACCAAGAACAAATGCACCTATTAGCAATAAAAAATTATCCACGTGATACCTTACTTTTGCCAACCGTTTCCATTCCAACAGTACCCGAACTGCTTTCGACAATGGGAGGGAACACATATGCGTCATTGACGGTCTCATTAGTGTCCCTTCCGAAGAGCTTAGCAAGAGCAACTTGACATGTTTCTCGGTGACTGGAATTAGCAGTATCAGCACCATGTAATTCTATAGCTAAAAGCTTCAACAACCATGCCCGCTACACATATAGAAAGACACGCAAGGATGATTATGTTTTGGATCAGAAAAGTAAACGGCAAGTACGTTAAAAGTTACAACAATGATAAACGTGCAGATTTAGTGTACCGCCAAGAACCAACACTTTGCAACAATGATATTATGCAATTCAAATAAATTGAATCAGATGGAGTACATACTAAATGTCACTGCACAGCTAACATTCCAATTGCATAAATAGAACCAAACTCTTCAAATGTTATCCCATTTAAAACCATAACTCGAGTTGGGATATAATTTAAGAATGGTCAACTTTATTCTGAGACAACACTAGGTGATAACGCCTTCAGTACTGAACACCTCTCCAGAAATAAGAAAAGCAAATTATCCATTATCACTCAGCTCTTTTAAACAAATAAGAGTCAATACAAAACACTCAAAAACAAACTAAAAGGTAAAGTAAAAACCTCTAGTGATGAACACGAACATCAGCTTAAAGTTCTTCCTCGACCTGTGCAACGCGTCCATGAAACCCTCGGAAACAAACCTTGGCCACACCATCCTGAAATCCCTCTCGAAACTCGCCACGAACTCCATCACCTCCGCCACCGGGGTGGAAACCGACACCAAAGGATCCCTTGCGGGATTCCCCCCACCCCTACCCGAAGCCGGACCCAACCCAACCATCCCAAGCGAATACGACAGTACACCACCGGTGGCCCACATCCCGAGCCCAATCACGCCAGAGACAAGCCCCAGAATCCTGGAAATGATGGATATCGGAGTTCCCTTTCGTCACGACGATTGACGCGACTGCCGTAAGCAAATAGGGTTTCCAACGCTAATGAAGAAGAAGGAAATCAAACCCTGCGTCCGGAAAAAGTGAGCTGAAAAGAGGGGCAAAGAGGTTTATATAAGACTGCTCAAAACGATGTTATTTTGAGCAACCACCCAAATGTAAAATTACGATAATACCCCTGAACGACACATTTGTGTCAACCATGGGATTGGGAGAATCTCTTTTATAAGTATACCTAGGATAACGATAACATGGTACCATGACTTGCAAAAAAGAAGCCTTTATATTTGATCAACTAACTAATCACTTCTTAAATAGGTTTTTAGGTTAAATGTTTTTTCAAACCCTACCTTTGGACTGAAAGTGCCAATATAACCCTGTAAAATCAGAAAGTGTCAAACTAATCATAACTTTATGATGAACTGAGCTGATATAACCATTGGCCACATTCTGGAGTTGACTTACCAATTGGGCCGTTGGCCGGACCCAAAATGACAAATACGCCCTAGGCCATTTCAGCTTAAATTTATTTCCCACGTCCCTTATGTTTCCGCCAACCACCACCACCCACCACCCTCTCTTCGGCCACCACCACCACCCACCACCTCTGACCACCATCGGCCACCCCAACCACCCTAACCACCACAACTACCACCCATGTCACCACTTTCACCACCACATCCCCACCAGCCACCACCTCTGCCACCACCATCCATCACCCCACTGCCGCCCATCCCCCATATTTGCTCTATCGCAGTCCTGATTTGCTCTTGTTGTTGCTCCACCGCCCAGATTCACCGCCTGGGGTTTTGAAATCTTCATCTCCCAGATTCCACCACCTAGATTCACCGCCCATACTCACGCTGCACTACCACCACGGTGGGGCTGAAGTCCACGACAGAGAAGTTCAAGCCAATCACTCTGCCCCCTATCTCGTTGTTACACGCAAGAGAACTCGAGGCGTCATCAACTTTGATTTCTCCGTCATCACGCCGCGTCATTAACTCCGGTTCCTCCACCGTGCCATCCAGGTGGATTGGATTGGATTTATTCGTGTCTGTTACAACAACAAACAATTATGGGGATTAGGAGAGAGATATGGGAGTTTATTGTGTGCAGAGATAGCGGAAGGTCCCAGATTTTTGGGGAGGAGAGAATGGGAAAGAAAAACGGCGGAGGATAGAAGATTGGAGTGACGCAGTGGAAGAAGAAAGGGTGACATCAATTCATTCATTTTTTTATTAGGGGTAAAAATGTTATTTCATTAAAATCTGGCATTAACAATTAGAGTCAATGGCTCTCGGGATTATATTGTCACATACATCATACATTTAGAGTTATTTTGGCACTTTCTTGTTTACAAGGTATATTGACACTTTAATCGTGAAGTTGGAGTTATTTTAACACTTTACTCTAGTTTATTTTATCAAAATCAAATGCTCACAAAGATTATTACAAATCTCATTAACGTAACGCAATGAGACGGGGAGAGCTTAGCAAGTAATCATGAGCGCTTTGTGTAAGAAAGTCTACAGGTTTTCATGAACGGAATGCACTCAAAATTTTGGAGACCCCCCTGACTATGTTCATAATCTTTTAAATTTCCCTGCACTTCCATTAAACTGGTTTTATTTTTACTTGAATACAAGCTTTGCTAGTTGAATTTGAGAATACTTTGTCAAATCATTCAGAGTCTTGTGGTCTGGGTAATATGGTGTGCCAGAATAAAAATAGATTTATGATTCTGTGTTGCCTAAAAAGCAACATAAAGGGACGAAAATTAGAGCCATACTACCAGACATCTAAGTTACACTCACTAATACCCCACAAGCTTGAACCAGCTCTATCCAAACATAACTCATCAAAAACTAAAAGGGTACAATCAGTAAACTAGAACCTACCAGAAACTTACTCCCTCTGTTTCTCTATTATTGGTGATAGAATGTAAAATTCCACAAATAATTGTGGTTGTATGTATTCATATACTCCCTTCGTCCCACTGTTAACTTCCTTTTGCTTTTTCACGGTCTTCAATGAGCATGTTTGACCGTAAATATTTCTAGTTATATATAATAATGTCGCATAAAAAGTTAATATTTAGAAAATAGATGTTAAGACAAATCTAACGATATGTCACATGATATATTTATTTTTATATATTAATTTATATTTAGGGTCAAAGTTTGTAAAGTTTGACTCTCAAAAAACAATCAGGAAGTTTAAAGTGGGACGGAAGGAGTATAAGTATGTCTCTTTAAAGAAGATATTTCCATAAATTTTGGAAACACCAAGGTTTGAATTGCAAATTAGAAGAAATGAACATACATTTTTTGGGTTGTATTAATTGGGTCATAAACTTATTATTACTGCACGTTGCATAATAAAATTTTATTTTTGAAACTAAAACCATTTACCTTTCTATTATTCTAATTAAACCCATGTTTTCATAAGTTTTTGGAAAGACGGTGTATCCCAAACTTTTGCCAATACGGCATATATTGTCGTTATTATGTAAATAATTATAATAAAATCAAATTTTATTGTTGTTTCGCCGTCTCTAATAGGTTATAAAAATTATGTATGGCTTTGTAAATATATTAACATCTATATTTTAAAAATATTATTAATATATACTTTTATAATAACATATGCATATTGTTATAAATATATGCTTTAACTTATACCCTCTCTCCCATGATTATTGCTTATTTATTTTTTCACGGGTTCACTGATCATGTTTGGTTGTCCATATCTTTAGCTACCTATAATAATTTTGCATAAAAACTGATATTTAAAAAAGGATGTTAACATGAATCTAACAGTATCTCACATGATTTTTTTTATTTTATGTATATATAAGTTAAAAGTTAGGGTCAAAGTTTACCAAATTTGACTTTGAAAAAATAAATCGGCCAATAATCATGGGAGGGAGGGAGTACACACATATGCTTTACAAGTTAGGATTCACCATCGATTAGTTAAAGTCAAACATTTTCATTGCTATTTAGATATAGAAATTCTAGTAACGGTTGATCGTTGTTCAGTTTAATTCTAACCATTTGATCAGTATTTATATGTAGAAATTCAAATCATTGTCGACCATTCATCAGATAAAGTCAAGTCTTTTTATCAGTGCTTAATTAAAGGGTTGACTGGTAGATTAGTGAAAGTCAAAAATATTTATCAATATTTATACTCCCTCTGTCTTAGCCATATCTGCACACTTTCCTTTTTGGGCTGTCCCAACCAAATATGCACATTTTCCAAATTAAGAAATTTTGCATATATCATAGGACAAAACTACCCTTAAAATAATTTTAATTTACTCTCAAAACCTAAACCCTACCTCACACCTCATCTACCCCATCCGTCTCCTCATTCCCAATTCTCATCTGTTTCCTCTCTTCACCTACCCCTCTCCCTCCGACACACACCCCACATTATTCACTCTATTTCCCAACTTTCTCTCCCCCTCTCTCACCACTATCTTCCACAATGTCGGAAAAGTGCAGGCACCCCAAAGTTAGATGTTACTTGGATGGTTGGGTTCTTGCGGGTGAGACCGATAGGGGAAGGGTATGCAGAGGGCGAAATTCAGAGATCCATTGAATTGAAAATCTGCTGTCACTCACATCATCTCTCCATCTTCATCTCTAGTTTTTTTTACCGAAATCATCTCTAGCTCACATCTTCATCTGTTGCTCAAATTAGTTCACTTCAACTAGAGCCCATCTGGGACGTCGATTTGGGGTTTGGGATGTCAATTTTTTGTTTGGAACTCTGGGTTTTGGAACTGGTTTGGATGTTGATTTTGTAATAGAGATTGAGACACCGGGTTCAGGTCACGGCGTCGGGAAGAGAGATTTGGGTGTAGGGGCGGGTGAGGGGTAGAACTGTAGATCCGGTGAGGTTGCCCGTGGTGGTAGTGCAGCAGTAGAGCGGATGGAACAAAGAAGAAGAAGGGCACCTTAGTAATTTCACATTTCTCAAATTAAAACATGAACTTTCTCTTTCTGCAGGTATGGCTGAGACAGATGGAGTATATGGAAAGTCAAGTAATGGTTGACCATTCATCAGATAAAATTAAACATTTTATCACTGCTTGTATATAGAAAATCAACTAAGGGTTAATTGTTAATAAGATAAAATCTAAAAAAATTCATCAGTAAAAAGAAGCAGAAGTAAAAAAGTTGACATGTAGTGATCGACACTCAAACCGAACATAAATATGTGAATAAGAATATTTCAATAAGATTAGGTGGGTGTTGTTTTTTTTATGACAAAGGGACCGGTGTCGGTTACCCATCGATTGGGAAGAGAAATAGAGACACGATATAAGTTACATGTCAGGTTGAAGTCGGTTAGTAATATGAACAAATAACCGATATTGGGTACACATTTTTTCCTACCGGCTCTTGCTGATATGAAGTAGACATCAGTCTATCGATTATAACATACAACTTTTAGGCATCAAACATTGTTATGTCGATTCAGTGTAAAATTTTTAAATTCTCATTTCACTAAACCCTAACGATGCTTAATCGATTCACAACCATTTTTGCACCCGACCAGCATCACCACCCCTGGCCTTTTGTCGCTCCAAATTGAAACAACCTCCTCTTAACTGGCCATTTCAAAGGGATTCTTTCCTATCCCTCACCATCCTTTTGTCCCCATTTAGTCTCAGCTGCCACCAGCTCATCCCTGTCATTGTTTCGTCCTCTTACACAAATAGTTATCAAGGGAAAACGTTCCCCAAAGGTTGTGGAGACAGGGTTGACATCGGCAACTTCAAGGGGATGAAAAAAATACAAACTGAGGCATATCCGACATCGGTCATTCCCTCCTTTACTTAGGCAATTACTAATATTTCAGTGACTTAATATGAAATTTGGTTAATTTTTGTAATTTGAGTATATTTTGTGAATTAGGTACTTCTGGTAATTTTGGATATTTGCTGAATTAGTTCCACTTTGTGTTGTGAATTAGTTTTTTTAGTGTGAATTAGGTTAAAGAAACATATGTTTTATGTTCTTGATTGAAAAATGCAACTTTGATATATTTTCTATTCAGTTTACTTAGGGAATAAAAATAATTGAAGTATGTTGTTTTGTTTTTGGTCGCCGGTAATCATATTGTATTTTGGTAAAATTCTTGGTGCAATTGTGGTGAATTATTGTGTAGGACAGTGCCGAGAATGAACAAGCTTAATAAGAGACCTAGGGACGACTCCCCGGATGAGGCTAAGACTTAGCGAAGATGGTTTCGAAGAAAAAGGGAGGAACTAAGGAAAGTTCAACAAAGTTGGGTTTATCTGCATTGAAAACCAAGACGAGCTCAACCAACTTTTGGGTAGAGGCATCAAGGAGGTTTGGATTAGAAAATTGGAAACTGCTGTAACCGAGCACCTGGACTTCTTCATGGGGCCGTTTAGGATGTCCAACATGGAAAACCACATGTGCCTCTACCTCTTAGTATATCAGGCAAAGGTCGTACAGTTTTACTCCAACTTCAACCTCTTTGCCAACGAAGACCACGAGACAAAGGTGAACAACAAGTGGTTCACGGTTACTTCGAAGTCCATCAACGACGACATCAGATAACCAATAAAAAAGACAATTAACGAATTGTGTTGCTTGTATTTTAGGGACATTTGTCAAAGGGTGAAAAATAGCCCCTGAGGGTGTCATTGATGATCTGAAGAGAATCAAGATCAATACCCTCAGACGGAAAGAACATATGGTGTACGAGCTCATTGTGAGGAATTTGATCTCGGGGGGTTTATCCCTTAGAGTGCACAATCTATGATCTCATGCTCTTTTCCACATCGTGGAGAACAATTGGACCGATCCTTGTTTCACGATCATCAATGATCGCGATGGTCATTGCAAGCAAAAGAAGCAGAAACTCCCGCACAAAAATCTCATCACCAAACTACTCCAGAAGCAGGATATCCCAATTTAATTCACTACCAAGATTCTTCTGATGTACTACAATAAACAATAGGGTGGGATAACGACCATTGGGTGATGTACAGGGATCGTGCTCCTTCGGAAGCATAGGTGACATTGTATAACCAACCAACTACTGCATTGCGAGGTAACTATTATTATAACTTTCATATTATATTTACGTAATTTAGGGAGTTTAAATAGGATTCTACAATTTAAAAAACCTTTTATGTTTCCAATATCTGCAGCAGTGTCATTGAGAACGATATGAGGTAGAATCCTTGACGAGGTGTTGGCGGTGAAGGATGCGGTTTATGAGTTGCGACGCGACATAGACAAGATAAGACGCATCTGAAAATTGAAGAGTTCACTGATTCATCATACTCCAGTGAGATTGAAGAGGTGGTCACCAGAGCACAAACTTAACAATTTGTAGGTCCATCAAACACTCATGGGGTATAGGTGAATCGTAAAAGATGAGGACTCACATTTCGAGGAAGAAGGATATGCTAACCCTATCAATAGCAAAGAAGATGACAACACTATGGAAGCATTGTCGGAATATTAAACTAGTTTAGTTTGAAGTTAATGGTATTTTAATTTAGTTATGTGGATTTCTAATTGAATACTTTGACTTGTTTATCTTTTGTTCATGACTATATCTTCTATGAATTATAACTTTATCTTCCATGAATTAGCATATGTTGATGATATGTAGTTTTCTTGTTGTAGATGTGAAGGTGTTGGGAATTGATTGAATGAATCAATTCAACATCTAGTTCTTTGCAATTAGCAAAATGGACTAATAACCAATGTCAAAAATATGTCTTGGTGCATTTGGTTCATCCCGATCAGGCTGTGATATTAAGTCGATATTGGCTATACTTTAACTTGCTGATATTGGACAATTGTCAACAAGGATTCCGTTACGCTCGATAGTTGGTCAATTTCATCTTTTACTATCGAGAACCTGTCCACCTTAACCAAAACCCACAGATGTCGCTATATTGCCTTTTGCTGTAACGTTTTGGCATTGGGCTCATGTTGGTGGTGGAGTTAGTCTGTTAAGAACAACACACTGAGATTAGAATACATGTTTCCTTTGACCCTTCGTATATAGTCGACTGGTAGGCCATCGAGATTGTTCAAATGTCGAACATTTAATTTTTTACCCAGTTAAACGAAAATCGAGGTAAAATGATAATTATTTACCTCGATTTTATAAAACTCAAGATAAATACTCTAATTACCTAATTTTCTGAAATAGTTGAGTAAACGGAATTTTTACCTCAATTTTCAACAATTTTTCAAAAAATTGAGGTAAAAACGGTGAAGTAAAAGTTGTGTTTAATTGTATTGATTACTGTATAAAAAATAAGTATCATGTATTTTTTCAACTAATTTGATTAAATTCAAAACTAAAAGTTAAAAGTGAGCTAAAATATTAATTATCAAACACCTCTAAATTATATTTAAAATATAAATTTGTCAAAAAACTAAATATAATGAACGATAAAGTAGGATATAATACATACAAAACTTTGAACTAAAATTTATAGTGGCTACTAAGAAAAATTGATCAAAATTAGATAGATGTGTAGTATAGAAACTGTAATGGTGTCATCATAAATATTTATGAAGTTTGAGCTATTAAATAATACTCATTAGTGCAGAATAGGGGTGTCAACGGCGGTTAAAGTGACCTTAGAGCGGTGATTTTGACATGTCATTCCTGATACACCGTTGTTCACCGTACCAAAATGCACGACGGCATGAAACCGCCATGGTATAGAAAATACGGCGGCGTTGATACCTGTCATGGTTCCCATTTTTAACGCCGTCCAATTTTTCGATTCCACTTGTCGGCAGGGTAATTAGTAAGTTGGTGTGGTTCTAAAAGTAGTAGTTGAGACATCTGAACTTAGGTTGAATTTACTTTTTAAAGGTTTTCTGGTCGATCCGGTGATAGTTACGATTTTGGTTATTATGTCTGAAATTGTAGTCATTTTCCAATTTTACGAATTAGAATTTATCCATAGCAACGTGGCTATAAGCACACATTTGAATTGAAATTAAATTCATTTGCATAACACCTTGTGGATTACAACCAAACAAAATGAAGAACAGTATCTTTTGGAACCACTAGTGATAAGAACTTATAATAAAACTCTTAGCATTGAATACATATTTAACTACATGACATGAGTATTGTAACTGAACAAAAGCAAATGGTGTAGAAGTATATAGTAAAGGTCATAGGAAGATAGTTATCCTCCAACCTATTGTGGAGAATTTCATTATTTTCCCTAAACTTTGAAGTGGGATTGGAGCGACCAACTGGTGCCGCCATCACCTTTTACACTTGGTTTCCAAGCATATCTAACATAGACAACAAGCAAGGGGATTCCTAAAATTAGTCAACATCACTAGATCGCATATAGATGAGGCAGTTTACATCTACCCGAATGCAAATTACCTCTGATTCCATTTCTTGCTCTCATAATCTTATTGTGCCCAATGACAACTTGGTTTCGACCGATCTTTTATTCCCTCGTTGATTTTTCTTTGTAATTGTTGTATGGAATGAATTCCACCTACATAAACCCAAGCAAAGTATGTTAATATTTTTTTAAATGAACATGAGCAAGAACGATTGTATAGGGTTTACCACATAATTCAATTTTTAAAGATAAGTAGTAATAATGAACTGCTATGGAAAAGTAGACTATCAACAATAGAAACTCTATTAACATACGTAGCTATATTCAATTAATAGTGTTCATAAAAACATACTAGAAAGAACCGCTTCTTTTGATACAAAACCTAAAGACTTAAGAAATTACCTTCAAAAATAGTTTGAATGTCCTCCCGCACGTGATGAATCCATGTAATCAAATTCATGGTTAAGTGTACACCTCGATCCACTATTCCGTTTGAATGAGACGAAGAATCATGTCTCCAACGCCCATATTCTACCAAATGAACATCAAATCTAAAACAAAAGCGAAATTAAAAAATTGAAAGTCTAGAGTTAATAATCTAACCTCAAATGTAAACAATGCACAAAAAATTTCAGTTTCTGGCAGTTACTATCGGAGAGGAACGAAAGTAGAAGACAAAGTGTAAATGAGAAAATAAATGGAAAAAAGGTTGTGAAATTATCTTATATATGTCATAATAATTTCCTTTATTTTCATCCAAAGTCCTCAACTTTTTCTACATATTTAAAAAATACCCCACTCCATTTAAAATGTATTATAATTGCATAATGACCACTGTTTAGAGTTTAGCCTACCTAAAACAAGACAATGTGATAAATGAAAAAAAGATTTCAAAATATCTTATTTATGGCACAATATTTTTCTATATTTACACAAAAAACCCTCCACTTTTCAGCATATTTTAAAGAATACCCCTACCCAATTAAAATGTATAATAATTCCACAATGATTCTTTCCTAAAGTTTAGCCTTACTAAAGCAAGGTACAATATGAATATAAAATTATTTTTTAGCCTTTCATCTATAGTATATATTAAAAGAGGCAATTCTTGCCACATGGCATTCGCACATAATTCTTGCCACATGCCATTCATACATAATTCCATGTTACTATCTAAAATTAATTGAAAATGTAATATTTTATAAAGTCAATCCCTAATTTACAATGTAAATATCTTCCACATTTTCAATGTTCTTCCCATACTTCAATGCTTTTATTTAATTAATAATTAATCATACCCAATTAAGAAGATCCACATTCTTTTCGTAATCTCAATCTCCATTTGTTAGAGAAATTCTTTCATAATAATTCATTTTTACAATATATTTTTAAATTTGATACACTTTCCATTTTGGTTTATCTTTTTAATATCATCAAACTTCATTTCATGATAACAAGTGAATCATTTTCATCTAGTTATCATTTTTTTAATCACTGCAATCTATTTTTTCCACGTAAATTAATTTTCCTACAAAAATATCTAAAATTAATATGTTAAACATATAGAATAATAGATGGAGTAAATTTTATTTCTATATATACATATAAGAGTTTCATATAAATTTTATTTTTGAGACAAAAATTAGTATAACATACTTTATAAAAATATTAAATATAGTACTGAAAGATTTGATTTGTAAATACTTTTTCAATGGATCATTTTGAAATTTGTAAATTTTATTTACAATTTTTCTTAGAGTCTGTCTCTTGAATACGATCTTTCCATAAGTTATGGAAAGACCAAAGTTTAAATTGAAAATTAGAAGAAACGAAGATAATATTTTTGGATTGCTTTAATTGAGTCATAAACTTATAACCACTGCATGTTGCATAATAAATTTTAATGTTGCAACTAAAACTTTTTTAATAATTCTAATTCAATCACGTCTTTCCATATGCCTATGCAAAGATTGTATTTTTCAATACTTTGTCTATTTATACTACTTTATTTTATTTTTGTTAACTAATATTTAGAAATGGCATATTTTAGTACATATCAATATGTGATTGGTCCAATAGTATTAAAATGAGTTCGAAATACCATCTTTACATAAGTTATGGAAAGATCAAGGTATAAATTTTAAATTAAAAGAAATCAAGATAAAACTTTTGGGTTGCACTAATCGTGGCATAAACTTATAACTACTGCACGTTGCATATTAAGTTTTTAATATTGCAACTAATTTTTTTTATTTTCAATAATTCTATTTCAACTCCGTCTTTCCATATGCATATGGAAAGATGGTCTTTTTCAAGATTTTTTCCTTAAAAAATTAATACATTAAGGTATATTATATTTTAATTTTACTATTGAATTTAGATTATCATAAAATTTTAACTTTCTTTTATATGTATAAATAATAATTATAAAATTTTGAAAATTTAAGACAATGTATATTTTTTTATCTTAGATGATGAATTTATATTTTTTTGGATGAAAATTTAAATTTTTTATTTTAAATATTTATAATTCAATCATGAATTGCCGATAATATCCCTAGTTTAAAATTTTAGGATCTAACATACATAATTTTTTTACTCCCTCTATTTTTCTATTTGTGGCACACTTACCTTATTGGGTTTTTTTGAAACGACATACTTGTAATTTTTGGCAAGATTCCTTCAATTTCATCCACTCGTTCCACTTTTTACTCTCTACATTCAATTTCATCCACTCATTTTCTTCACCTATATTCAAGCACCTAAACTAATGGTGCTACAAATAGAAAACGGAGGGAGTATCATTATAAATGAGTTTCTGCTCAGGATATTTGACTGTGCATGGTTTAACCACTGGTACTGTTGAAAATGTCCAACCTTCTACGGATTAAAATATTTGTTGACCATAAAATTATTTTGCTGGTCTTCTCTAAAATGTTTAATAAAAGAAGTACCTTCTCTAGAATGTCTTTTTTTGTTCGAAAACTAGCACAATGTTATCAATTAATCACAACATATTAAAACAATTATTGGAAGAAGAAGAAAATGGACATCTATAACTCAATTGCACAAAGTTTAATTAGTAAAAACAATCATCTAATTTAAATAATGTACTAATTTTGTAATTTTTTATAATAAATATATATATTTTTTATCATAAATCGTGTAATGACACAATTTATTTTAAAGCAAAACTTCCGTTGTGGTGGAAGGGGATTTTTATGGGCTTCCCAAACTTTGGAAGAAATAAATAAAAGGAATCAAATGGATGTTACAATGATAAAACTGCTAGGGCTATCTAATCTAGGTAATAGAGTGATGATTGGTGGTTGGTGGTTGATTTTTGGATATGTTTCCTATCTATTACCTCCACCCCAAGTGTTGGTAATAGTAGGCCAGATATCCCCTAAAAACCACTTTATAAGTATATTACATAAATAAGATGTTAAGGGACATTGATATACAAAATATGTATTCGTGAGTGTCAATGCTGCCGGAGGTGGTCGTATGTGTTTGGTACATGGTGATGCTTATAGTGGTGCAGTAATCAAAAATCACAAGTGGCCTCCGTTCTCTTTCCAATAGTTATACAACAATTTAGAGAGGACACGTGCAACTCTTTAGTTCATTGTTGAGACCAAACTTCAATCTGCAAGAAAGCAAATACCAGCAGCAGTCCATAGTATAGGGAAATAAACCAAGCTCAAAGAAGGTTAAAATTTTCAACCTCGGTATGCAGTTGGGCAAAATCTGAGAGATTGAATCTGCATTTTGTCCATTATTATTATCCCTCTAAATTCCTTCATAGTATGAGCAAAACTTATTTCACCCCAGGGAGCCTGAGGATTCATAAGATGACCTTTCTTGGAGATAAAGTCAGCAACAGAGTTTGCCCCTCTCTCTATATATAAACTGAATATTGGCATTACAAGAGGAGGCCAAGTGTTTGATCTCATAAGCAGTGGAGAACACAGAATAATCATGAGAGAAAGGGTATGATACTGCCCTAAATGCAGTAAGACAATCATTTTAAAATGCGGTAATAGGTATAGCAAGTTTAGAGACAATGATTAAGGATGTCCTAATTGCAATCAGTTCAGCATGTAAGGGACTATGAGTTGTGAATGACTTGAAAAAGGCTTGTTTGAAATAACCCCTATAATCCCTAATAACATTGCCAGCAGACCCCTGTCTTAGATGATAATCAAATGCAACATCAACATTTAGTTTACAACCCGAAGTAGGCTTCCCCCCCATTTTGTTATTTTCACCCTTTTACCTGTTTTCTTTTTAAAGAAGGGATAACTCCATTCTTTATCCAAAAATCATCCTTTTGGTTACAGCCTACCAATGGAAATGCACTAAAGTTATAAAAAGCCAGGTCCTTTATTTGGTTAATCAAGCACTGAGCATTAAAATGTTCAACATCATACATGAAATTATTCCTATGTATCCATAATATCCAGAAAGTGATCAGACCAAGGGTTTTGATGATACAACTATGGGTTTTAGATAAACCTTTAAAATAGAGATAAAAGGAAATCCTATCCCATACTGAATCAAAGTGTATGTGTCTAATCATCATCAAATTATGTACCTTAACCCATATAGACTCAGAGAAAGTACAACTGTTAAAATAATGATCAACACTTGTCACAATATTACAATCAAATCTTCAATACTTTGATCATTTTTCATATTTTATCAAATTTGTGTGCATAAAATGTTGATAACGATAATATTATTTTACTAAAATGGTATTCATTAATATTATTATCAACTAATTAAATTATATTAAAATTATATTTATTTATATAATAATATTCAAATTCACGTCCGTGCAAAGCACGAATGTTATCTAAATGAATATATTTAAACTAAAAATCTTACGGTGATATATTCGGGAACAGTTTCCTTGGTACATGACTATATGAGAAAATCTCAGAAAATGCGGCATGTTCATAAGTTCCTGGACAGTCTACTATATTTTTACCTTAAATTTTGTAATTTTTATAAAATTTTAAAAAAAATCATTTTAAAAGTGAAAACAAATAATAATATAAGTTTGAATGTGAAAATATAAAAATATAAAATATAAAAATTATTTTTAAATTTATTATATAATTTAACAAATGCAGTGTATAAAAAAAATAGAATGGGCCTTTCACAAGTTGATGGACCAACTCGAGCCAAGACAGTTATATTAATGTGTATGGATAAATTAAGTTCAAATCCTTCACCTTTTGACTATTGAAATGGACCCAATTATGTTTTGACATACTATATTTCCGGCAGATTTGACACATTTACTGTTCACACGGTTTTCAATAATAATATTTGACCATCAATAATTTTAGCTACATATACCAATTTCGTATAAAAAATTGATATTTAGAAAATATATGTTAAGATGAATTTAACAATATATCATATGATATATTTATTATATGTATATTAATTTTATATTTATGGTCAAAGTTTAATAATTTTAACTTTGAAAAATAAATATATGTCAATTCTGCTGGAACAGAGAGAAAATTCTACCAGCAGCTTGACCATTTGAGGTTAGATTCTGTAATCACATACTATAAGTTTGATTTGGCACTTCAGAAAAATCAATATTCCCGAATCAATATAGGAGTAGATAGATATTGTTTGACCTTGTTCCATCATTTGGTAGCTAGAGACCCTCGTGCGTTTTTCAAAAGGTCAAACTTGGAGCTATACAGCGTTTTTAGAATAGGTCCCGATACCCAAGTTACGTATCATTCAAATTCTGTCGTGTGATTCGTGTCATATTAATTGCTTTATCCGTTTTATATTAAAGTTTTGCTATTTTATACCCATTCCGTCCCTCCAGTAACATTTACTTTTTCAATGTCAAATTTGATCATAAAAATAAATTAATATATGTAATGAATCTATCATATGAGATATTGTTGGATTCATATTAACATATATTTTCTAAATTTTAATTTTTTATGCAAAATTTGTATATGTAGCTAGAGATATTAACGATCAAACATGATCTTTGAAGGCCGCGAAAAAGCAAATAGGTCATTACTGTTGGGACGGAGAGAGTATGTACAAAGTATTAATTTAGCTTGATTAATCGTTAGGAGAAATTATTTTTATAATTGATATAACTTA
>JAULKK010196764.1:0-15984 GCA_032355705.1 Rubia peregrina | reverse complement strand
TTTATGAACTATAATTAAACAAAAGAAACACATATATATTTTTAAAGAATGTAATTTTAATTTTTAAAATGATCAAAGTTTAATTTAGATTTTTAAAAATAAAAATAGATTTTTATAAGATTTTTAGATTTTTAAAGATTTTTAAATAGCATATAAAAATTTAGAAATTTTTAAAAAGTATAAGAAAATTATAAAGTAATAAAAAATTAGCATGAAATTTTAAAAAACAAAACAAAGCAAAAAAGGAAACAAAGAAAGAAGGAAACAAAGAAAGCAGGAAACAAAGAAAACAACGAAATAAAACAAAAGGAAGGGAAAAGATGCTGACAACATCTGACTTTGTCAGATTTGGGACGGTTCCCATTTGGGAACCGGTTCATGGGAGCTGAATAATTCAGTTCCCTTTCAACCCCCACTGTGGAAAATTATTGTTCACATTTGATCCTAATTTTTAATTCAACTCACTCTCAAACTCCCACTGTACATGCTCTTAGCCATGTGCCCATGTCAGATGAGGTAGGTTGTGTATACTATCTGTCCTTGTGATTTTAATCGAATGTACCGATCTGGACGAGTCATATTTACCAGTTGCCTCAAAACCAAATTTGGTCAGAATCTTGCCAGAAATACAAGAATCACACAAAATAGTATCAGATTTTGGAAGAAATGGTCATTGATAAGCCTTCACTTGAATTTGCGGCAAGGATTTCTCCACTCTGCGAAGAAGGAAGTAGGATACTGAAAAAAGAGACTCTCTTCTCTATTTTTTCAAATATGAAAATTAGAAAAGAAGATTTTCTTAAAACATTGATCATATAATGAAAAATATAGAGAATAATTAGGAGGGTTAGGGGTTTCCAAGAGAGGGAATTTGGAGAGAGAGAAAAAAGAAGTTATAGAGAATCATTTGGAGGATAATCGCATGAGAGATAATGTATTCAGTGGCAAATCTATTTTTTTAATTGGGTAACCATTAATATATAAAAAATATTTAATATTAATGATAAAAAAAATAAATTACATGGAGTAACCAAATACTAATACCCCCAATTTTTTTTATCAGGGGTAACCATGGTTACCCCATGTTACTAGCTGAATCCGCCCCTGAATGTACTCTTATTTCGAGTATTGCACCTTTTATTTTGATCCTTTTTTTAAAAAATAATATATTTTTAGTATAAAAAATTAAATTCTTATTATTCATTTATTTTACTTTTAAATTTACTCATTTCATATTTATTTCATATATCTTCAATATAAAAATTAAGGATAATTGGCATATACAGGGCTAGTGAAGCCCTATCATAAGAATCAACTCGTTATGGTCAACTTAATTTGATCAACTCGCTAACCACTTGGAAGCGAATCAAGTTCAATTCAATGTAAGATAATTCACCCCCAGAAAAATTGCAGAAATACCACTTACCATGACACGCTCCACTAGACCACAATCTAGAGAGTGGAGCACATCAAGCGAGACAAGATCACACGATCAAGAGATTTTATAAATAAAGATGTAAAATGACAGTTTAAGGTAAGCAACTTCTAACACACTACATACAAATAAAATGCTCGCACTAACTAAGAGCATCAAACATTCTTCGACGGGGATACCCTGAGGTTTTCTTGTATGTGTTCAACAAAGGTGGTCTCATCCAATTAATCACGAGGTCTATCATCACTTAGAAGTAATCTCTCGCATCAATAATGTTTTGAAATAAAAAAATTTATTTCCTCAATTTCTCTGTATTTGACACTATAAATTTAGGTGTTTGAATTTAAATGAGTGAAATGAGTGAAAAAATAAATAAATTTAGAGAGTAAAATATAAAATATAAAATATAAAAATCTTATCAAAATTTAAAAATATGTTAACAAAAAAAAGCAATTAAAAATGGATAATATGTCAAATATAATGAAACATATTAAAATAAGTTTTCATGGTATTGATGTGGGGACAATTTTAACGGCCTTTATTCTCTCAACCACATGGCGTTCTTGCGAAATAGAAATTGTGATAAAATGAGGGACAACTAGAGTTTTTAATTGAAGGAGTCCATCAGGCTGCAATACAAGCAGCAAGTTCTTGTGGTCATTTTCATATTTTCATGGGAAAGAAAGAAAGAAAAATAACTAATTATATATTTATATATTATTCAACCATAAAAGTCCACAAAGTTTGTGCCAAGCCAAACCAACTTATTTTTCTTTAATTTCCTAACACTTATTCCCAATAAAATAACACATTTTTTTAATAAAAGGTAAAATAAGTGAAGGAGAGAGTAAAAATGTAAATTGAATGAATTTTGCCAAAGAAAAAGTACTCCCTTCGATTTTTTTATATTGGCACCATTTCCTTTTTGGGATGGTCCTTTTATATTGACACTTTCCTCTTTTGTTAAATGCTAAATTGTTTTCATCCACACACTTTACCTTTTATTCTCTCAATTTATCCTACACAACCTATTTCACTTCTTTTTTTTTCAAAAAAAATTGTGTCATTTGTAAGAATGCCAATATTCATAACCAGAGGGAGTATGTTATTGTTAAAAAAACAAACGAAGAAAAAAAGGGAGTCAATGTCAGTGAAATAATTATCGTACACAGATAAGAAAATCCGTGCATTTACCCAACTATAGTCTCCACAAGCTTCCCTACCTTCCCTTTTTTGGGTTAAAGATTGGATTTCATTCCCTACTTAATAATTCATGCACGATACCACATGAACTAGGCATGGGCTTCCATTTGAACAGGGACCCTCGATGTCTCAACCCCCAATTCATCGCCTCGTGGGTTCGTGTTTGTTTGGATTGAGAAATTTTCTTCGCGATACCAAGAACAAAAATAGACTTTATTTATTGCATCAGATACTATGTGTGCCTAACCCCATGCATCTAGAAGCTGAAAATTGTATTTATTTATTTCGAAATCTGTTAATTTATATTTATATAATGATATGAGATAGTTTATCTATATTAGAGGATTACTGTGATCTATAGAATACAATACTCCATCTGTCCCAACTCAAATTGCAAGTAATCAAAGATTCAATCAAACTAAGAAAACTTTGACTAAATATTTGAATAGATAAATAAATAATAATATTGTTGTAAATGATATCGTTGGATTCGTCATAATAAGTAGTTTCAAAAAGTAACTTTTTATTTACCGATATAATACGTAGTTAAATATATTAATGGACAAACGTGTGTGTTGGAGATCGTGAAAAAGATTCCTTGCAATTTGAGCTGGATCGGAATTGATGGGATCTAATCCAGCTTCATCTTTTTACCAGGTTTACAATTCCATCAGATTTAAGGATGGTATCCAAGACCTTTTTGAAGCCATGGATAGCGTGGATAGAAATAATGTCAGAACAATTCAATAGGAAGAACAAATTCCTCCATATCTAGTGGTCACTTTTGCTGCTGATGCAACTTATAATATAGTAAAAGCAAGTTGGAGTGAGAGCTTGGACATTAATCAAATTGTCCTCGTCTCAACAAGGTGTTTAGAGTTACAAAATTAGCAAGGCAACTTCACCACTACAACCTGAGTTGCTAGCCATACTCTAGTGTCTCGAATTTCGACTACAACAGGGGGATAACTGAAGCGGGGAGTTCCTTCCGAACCAACATAACCACTGGAATCGGCACGATGCTTCATGCTGACATTAGGAATCTGCAAAACTCTGTCCAAGGGAAATCCCTGAGGCCCACCTCCGATGCTTAAGTTAGAGTTTGGTCAATATAAGAATATCTCGGAAAAAAGCCATTACCTGTCCTATTGCTCAGAGTCTCTATTTATCCGCGTGATCTTAGTTGATCGTGGTCCATGTATCCCTAAATTGTGGTTTCATTGGTATGATCATGGGTGCCGATCATCTTTCTTTTCAGGCTCGTTTACCTGACTCGCAGAATATGAGGTATCATTTTGGTCTTGGACTTCGTGTAGCTAAAGGAGACGTTGTATGGTTCTTCATTCGCTAGGTGACATGTCCGCTTATCCGGTTCACATGGCTCGAGGTATTCTCTTTGTTTCTAACTTCGTGTGGTTAGGTCACATGGCTTGATTGACTTTTAAGCCACCGAGGTCAGCTGCTGATATTGTATGAGGTGTTCCTGATGAGTTTGAGAGATGAGAGGACAACTATGTGTTTATCGGTTGCCATGGTTCTAATATGATACCCCATGGGAATGACAAAGTATCCTTAGATCAAGAGCTAAAGTGGGGAGGCTGGTTGGGCCCTTTAGTCAAAATATGTGATTGTGAATTGGTGGTTGGAAAGCTGACTGGCCGGGAATGTATGTATTTTAAATTTTTATAGGAAAATATAGTTTCCTTATTAGTATTTTATTTCTTTTGCAGCTGTTGAGTTTTTAGGTTTGGAAGAGACCCTGTTTCCTAATAAAGGCGTAGGTGTTTTAGGAAATCATGATGTTGGCAATGGTTCTAAGCTCAAATATAATGGTGATGGTCCTCCTAATGTGGCTAGGATGGAGATACAGATGAAAGGGTTACACACTCTTTGCGAGGAGAAAAATGCTTGGATCTTAGCTATTCGTCTGGAGATGAAGTTTCGGGGAGGGGGCGGGGTAGGTTCGGTGGAGTTGAGGGGCTGTGTAGTGGATGATTGGTTGGTTTTGGGGGTGGATTTTGGGGCGTAATAAGTCGTGAATTATGTGACTTAAGTTGTAGGGGGAGTATGGTACCTACTGTTTGGGCTGGAACCTATGTACCTTGTACTTTTGTATTTTGAAGGGTTTTAATGTTTAATTCTCCTTTTCTTTTACAATATTGAAGTTAAAGAATTTCATAGTTGGACTTCGTTAATTTGGATTTCTTTGCATGTGGGTGGTCTAGGCTAAGTATGCTAAAACCTTAAGTGGTTTATGTGTCTGTTCTTACAGGTAAGGATGACAGATGACACCTCTACGCAGAATGATCTTATTATATTTAAACTAATTGATCCAGTTGATAGCTTAAATCACTACAAGAAAATTGACCTATTACTTTGCCCCTTTTACCTCAGTATATTGGTTTAGGTCAAATAATCGAAGTAAAAAATTCTTTTACCCCGGTTAATTTTTTGAAGTAAAAGATATTTTTACCTTGGTTATTATATTAATATGAATTGAAGTAAAAGGTTTAAAAAATGAAGTAAGTAATCTTAACGAATAGCGTGCAATGTTGCATATATTGTCTAATAAGGCCAGCCGATTTCGCATTATATGTCGTTTTTACCTACATGTAATGCGATGGATGACCGACGTTGCTGATATGTTACACTTAGAACTTTAGAGGTTAAAGTTGATTGAAAATAATTGACTTTGGTCTACATAACTATTTTTTCAATGATTTTTAAGCAATTGTAGAAAATGGTGTTGCATGGAACGGTGGAAAATGATTTTTAAAATCAAGCACAGATCAAATTGAACGTACAGTCAATTATATATTTTTCAAATTAGTTATATTATTAGAAAAACCGTAGTCATGAAAATATCCTTACAATTAGTACATATATTCGAATTAGAATTGTCACAGTTCCAACAAAACAGAAAATTCAAATAAACTCAATCTGCACGCATTATGATGACCTTGAAGACAATTGGCCCCCAACTTTTATGACCTCGAAAAACAAGGTATCCCCAATGCGTAGGCGGTTGCCAGAAAGGAACTCGCCAAAACTCTTTGGGGACAGGACCTCAATCTTCCTACCCCTTAGTAGTTTATGCGCCACTCTCTCCCGTAGCACCTCATCACAATGGGGGTCTTTTCATTTGGAAGATGATACAATATCCCCTGGGATGTACTAAATCACAAAAAAAATATTTATTATATATGTGTGTGTGTGTGTGTGCAATTATCAAAAATAATATTAATTTAAAATAAAATAATTACATGCATTTAATTAGATAGTTGTAGGCATTACCAAAGTGGGGTTTGTCCAAAAATTTTGCTGCTTTAGAGTACAGTGGAAATGTGAGGTATCAGCAGCCATTGTATGTTGTTCGAGGTTGAACACAAGAGGCTCCGGGTTGCTCCGTTGTGTAGAGAACTGTATAAAAACTTTAAAAAATTAAATTAAATTGTCATAAACTGTGAAGATGTATAAGTGTATATATATATGTGTGTGTGTGTGTCAAATGGTAAAAAACCTGGAAAAAGGGAGACTGGAACATACTAAATTGGCTTGGGAAAAGGAGTGAAATGATTTGGCTTGGGACATACTAAATTATAATTTAAAAATAACAGTTAGTATATATTAAAGTAATCTATAGAAAATGTTAATAAAAAATAAAATACATGTGTAACGGGTAGGACTTTCCAATATTGAAACTTGACCGAAGTTCGTCTAGCTCAAGGTACATACGAAAAGTGGAATGGTAACACCGAATTAATACCGCGTGCGATCCTCATCAGAATCGCTAAAGATCTGCATTGGTCAATGATATTATAACTAATTAAATAAGAATATAAGTAATCAAATAAAAGCAATCTAGCAAACTATACAAAAATTGCTCACCTCTATTGGGGAATGATTGTTGGAACCTTCATTGTCAGCCCTGATTCCTAAAATTTATAGTGTCATAGATGAAATATATATGGATAGAAATTGGTTTGATAGAAATAGGTGCAATTAATCATTTAGGTCAGACGGGCATCCCACGTACATGTTGGTCCAAAATGATGGCATGGCCGACATGTATATGCGACGTCATTAATCAGTTGTTTAAACTGGACATGGTGAGCAAAAGATGAATGAGTTTACATTTGAAAGCATGAAGCCCAAATAGATGGCGGTAACCCACATCGCTCACCTGTCAGTTAAGAAGGATGCGGCGTTTCATATATGAAAAATAGCACAACTATGAATGGTGACGTCGCACAATGATTGCAAAAAATAAAGGAGGACCAAAGTGTCAGTGACATCGCATCCAAACATAGAAGATGCATCCATAACCGCAGAAACCCAAAATTAAATATCTTAAACCAAAAAAATAAATAAATAAAGCCACAAAATAGGGGGGGGGGGAATAGAAACAAAATGTGTACACCCTAGAACCCTAATCTATAGAAACTACAAAATGGAAAAAATAAAATACATTCACGCACATATACATAAAAAATTGAAGGAATAAAACAAAAATGAAGGATTTGAAAGAATTTTAAAATCATACTTTTGAGAAGAGAGGTTCGGGGACTGTTGGAATTTCAGAGAAAGTTAAATGTTTAAACTGATCCATGAGGTGGGTTCCATATATATAGTCATTTCGAATCCTTGTGAATTCTGCCTTGACTTGTGCAACGTCGCACTTCAATCGACCTTACCGACGTATGACTGAAGCATGATTGACGTCGGCTAACTTGAATGCGGGCATATCAATTTCATCCCACTAGCATAACAAATGGACCGTGTTTGACCAAAACAAATATATGACATCAATAATGGTTAATAGTAAATTAGAAACTACTAACTGAAATTTATAAATGTCCATAAATTTTATTAACGCCCGGTTCGATCAGATTCGATTATAGCGCAACCGGTGAACTTTTTTATTCTTACACTTGGGTCCCTCCAAGAAAGTGGGAGATGTCGAAATACAAAATTAGATATATCCTCATCTAAGTCACATTTTTCCGATAATGTTATTCTGATTTGGACAAGAATGGGTCAATGAAAGATCCCAAAATCTTCACAGGAGTATTTGACACTTTTTAAAAATTACTCTAGGGCCCAAAATTCTGTGTGTGTTCCCTACGCTTCAGAATTCTACAGTTGAACATAAGGATAAATTTTTGGTATGGAGATTATGCGTACTGTCTAAGATGGACGCGAACCCAGGTAATCATCCCTCATTTTTATTATTCGATTAATACCCTTATGATGAGCGTTAGTAGAACGATAATTTCCACCACATAGAATCACATGAAATCACATATGATTTTTTATGAATTAAAAAGATAATATAATTCCATCCACCAATTTTTTAAAAGCACTAGTATGTGGTCTTGATTAAATTGTAGATGATTACTTATAAGTATGCAAGGGTTAAATCGAAAGATCTTGTGGAAGTTTCCGTGGGATCATGGCAATTTCTTTATCACTTTTGGGGATTATAAGCTTGACTGGGATGGAAAAGGTCACTTCCAGGGTGATCGGAATCAATTTTGGAACAACCGATGAACATTTTACTTTTTACACTTAGCTCCCTCCAAGAAAGTGGGAGAAGTAGAAATGGAAATTGGAGATACCCGTATCTTATTCACATTGTCATGACCACGTTGTTCCTATTTGTGAATGAGCAGGTCAATGGAAAGAGCCCAAATTATTCACAGACGGTATATGATGAAACTTTGCAAAAATTACACTTTGGCCCAAACTTCCTTGAATGTTTCCTACGCTTCAGAACTCTGCAGCTGAACATAAGTGCAAATGTGCGATATGGAGAATATGCATACTGTGTAAGAGGGACATGAAACGGAGTAATCGTCCATCATTTTTATTAGTATTCCATTAATGCCCTTACGATGAGCGTTATGGGAATGATAATTTCCACCACATAGAATCATACGAAATTACATATTCTTGGATTTTTAGGAAATAAAATGATAATAAAATTCCGTCCATCAAATTTTAGAAAGCGCTAGCACATGGTCTAGAGTAAATTGTAGATGATTACTTATAAGTATACAAGGGTTAATCAGAGAAACTAGCAGAAGTCTATGTGGAATCAAACCAGTTCCTTTAATACTCTCGGTTATTATAAGTTCAACTAGGGATGACAACGTTTCTTTCTGGGATGATCGGAATTGATTTTGGGACAACCGGTGAACTTTTTTACTTTTTGCAGTTAGGTCCTTCCAATGAAGCGGGAGAAGTCGAAATGCAATATTGGAGATAAATATTTTTAATCACATTGTCAATGTTTTTCCGATTTAGGCATCAACGGGTCAACGTAATGGGCCGCAATCTTAACACGGAATATTTTATGACACTTTTAAAAAATTAGACTATGGCCCATGTGTGCGATGTCCCAAGAATATTTACTAGAACGAACCCGGAACCGACTCGCAACTAATGTTGGTCAACCTGAAATTTTAGTGGGAATGAAAAAATTGAGTTGAAAATTTGAGATAAAATTTCCCCTCAACCCTATTTCATATCATTATTATTCAGCACCAGCATCCATTACACATTTCCAACGCACTTCCTCCAAACCCAACTCCACAACATCCTTTCCACTCACACTATTACCACAATTAAAGTTCTCAATCAAATTGTTTCTCTCAAAGATTAAAAATTATCCGAGGATGGAGCATCTCAAGGTTCAAATTAATTGAGATAGTTTTCCATCCATTCCATGTTCATTTAGCACTTTCATTAGTGTATTTGTAAAAAAAATTCACATTGAACAAATATTTAATATTTTCATGAAGTATGATGATTGTGTTACATGTTATATATAGTGTTTGTGTTGTCAAGATAATGCCATGTTTGTAAGGAGTGAGAAAAAAGGCTTAGATTAAAACTGATTGTGGACAATGATTACATTTTTGTATGAACACACTTTGAATGTACGATGTTGGTCTTACACATCGGCCCTTGCGATATGTTACGAACATCGATCGATGTTGCATGGGTCTAGGAAATGTTTAAACTATCTAAGATCTGACGTCACTCATTAGTCGGTCCTTGCAACATCGATGACGCATGTATGCGACATCGCATTACAGCAGATCAGTTACTTTTCCCGATTGTGATTAATTTCGACAATGTATGACTATATTATGTGTATTTCATTTAGGGACTACACAATTCTAACATAAATTTTAATTTCTGTGGATTGGTTGTAATAAGATAACAACAGTTACTGATGGAATTTTACCATGTGGACTTGTCATTTCACTAGTTTCCCTGACAATGTTAATGTCATACAACGTAGACAGTGGAGGTTCAATACCAATAATATTTTAATTTCATATCAATCTTATGTGTTTTAATAGATTGTAACATAAATTCGTATATATGTTATAGTTTTGTGAATTTTAACATGTCATTCTTTTTCGCATTTGTAGTATGATGTTTAACCTTTTAACGAGTTATCAAATATTAAATAACATGTAATGGCTATCAATGAACGATTGTTTGTGTCATCAAATATTAATACTATAATATTTTATGAGAATCGATGTCTCAAGGATTTACCCACGATACAAAAATTGGTACAACGGCAACACCTAATTGATGTCGCATAAACCGGCGTCAATATTTTGTGACACCACCCCATCAAAATGACGTCGTACTGGTCATCGTTCAACGTTAGCATAAACAAGGCATGGGTATACCATAGAGCGTGATATCGCTGACGTCGCTATTAATCGTATTGATGTCGGCCTGCACAATGTCACATCATTTTATCTCTCATCGTCTACCTTCTTCTTTGGCCGAGGTTGGTCCCTATACATGATGGCATCGGCCTAAACGAGGTCGCAACTATGGTCTCCTATCGTCGGCCTTCTTGCTTAGATTGACATTAGTTACAAAACCAGCCGACGTTGGTCCAAAACCGAGGTAAAAGATACATTTTACCTTGGTTCAACGTTCGTCCAAAACCGAGGTAAAACATACGTTTACCTCGGTTCTGAACCGAGGTAAAAAATATATTTTTTACTACGCGAGTATTTACCTTGGTTTTTTGGGACTAAAAACCTGGGTAAAAAGTCTTGTAGAACCAAGATAAAATGTCCTGTTTCTTGTAGTGAATTTAGAATCAGATGATATCTATTATGGTGAAAATGGTTAAAATACAATAAGCTCGTTTCTACGTAAGCTAAAATCTTAATGGTTTATAATTTTATTTTTAGGGGTAGTGATGACAGATGATACCATGTGGTTCTACGAGCCATGATCTTATTTTAACTGATTAATCTAGCTGCTTAACCTGATTTCTATTATGGCGGAGACGGCTAAAACTATTGGGAGTGCAATCTCGAAGATAGGTGTTTGTTTAGCTTGGTTGTTTAAGAACAATTAGTAGGTGACTGTGAATCCTTTGCTATTGCTCATGGGGTATTCTAAGTCCTTCACTACTTCTAATGGTTATTAAACCCTTTACTTCTAGTTTAAGCGGTTTAACCATTGTTGTCCGGGTATAGGTAGTATCCTTATCTCGTAAAGGTCTAAATATAAGATTGAAAGGGTCAATTTTATATTGTTTATTGTCGAGCAGATAGTGTAAACTACGTCGTGTATATTGAACTTGTCAGAGTAAGTCTTATTTCTCTTGTTTGTGGGTTCGTTCCTAATAACATGCTTGTGAGTTGTACCTAATGGTTGGTAGTAATTGTGTTTGTGATACAAATTTCAAAATGGCATTCAGTGTTTGGAGTAACCAGGGAAGGTGCATGTGAATGTACGACATTGTCATTGGAGTAAATTTATAATCATGAATAAGTGGATTACATCGTGCACATGAAGAAAAAAGTCAAGCCAAAATGGTTTGGAAACATCTAATTATCATTTTAAGGAAAGCTAGAAGACTTTGGCAAAGAATACACGATACTCTTTTTCCCACTGAGGTTTTTTTAGTGAGGTTGGGTAATCTTGACGTAAATCCAAGTTACAGATGTGGACAACCAAAATCATTCGGATGTCATTACTCGTTTCATGAATCCCGGAAGAAAGAAGCCAGGATTTATAAATTTTAAAATTTTAAAATTTGTCCGCATAGCCCTTGTAATTGATATATTTTCAGTTGAATACTATTAATTAGTTAGTTGGTTTGTTATTTTCGGCCAAGACTATGAAAGTTCAGCCAATTTTTTTTTATATTCTTGTTAGGATTACATTAGGACATTCAGTTTTAGTTAGTTTAGGACAAAGAAGACAAATGTTATTTGAAATAGGTTTCTGCAGAATTATGTCTTCTTTTTAGTTGTCAATTTCTCCTTATAAAAAGGGAGAGTGGCTGACATTATTTTTATACCTTTTATCAATCATATATTTAGAATTTTGAGTTCATACTCTTATCTTGTGAGCGTTCTTCATTGTTGTTTCATCTTGCGGATTAATTAAGTATGAATACCTTTTGTTTGTTAACTAATCATGCGTGCTAGTTAGTGAGAAAATTTGAATTGAGAGTAATCCCTAGCTAGTGAGGGTTTGCCAATCCCTTCATTCGATCAAAGATTTTAATTCTGCAATCCAGATTCTTCACAAGGAGATTCATATCAGTTTGTTTTGTCGTATGGATGTGATTGGTGTGTAATATCATAGCGTTGATTGTCTCAGGTGATGTGTATGTTTATTGATGTAAGAGAGTGGTTCAGAGTTCTATTTGTGTCGCAGGGCTAGTGATTTTCCATGCGTATGCAAAGCTACAGTCTCCTCTCCATCCCTTTGTGGTGTGTTAGCGAAGACAAGTTTGATTATCTTCTTGTGTTGCTAGGGTGGCAATTTTCCAGGCATACGCGAAACTGCAGTATTCTTGTTGGCATTGCTTTGTGTGTTGGTTTAGTTTGTTCTGAGTGAATTGGAAGGTTTCCTCCTCGAACTTCACCAACAAGTGGTGAGGTTTAGTGTGAGTGTAAGGGGTTACTGTTTGGCCCATTCGTTGGTTTGGTTAAGTAAGATCAGTGGGTTGATTATTTCCTATAATATATGTAGTGCTCTTCTGATTTTCAAGGCTCAAATAAAGGATGGGATAGGCATGGGTGTGAACTTTAAAATTTGTATTGACTATCTTAATGTTATTTTTGTTTCCTTAGGCGAGACATCTCCTATATAAAGGTAATTATGTTAGAGGTTTTAATCAGTTATAGTTTGTTTGTATTTGTGTTGTGATGAGTTCTACTCTATATATGTTCAAAATACTATGCTTTATGTTTCGTGTTGTAACAAAAGTTGTTGTGAATGTGTGTAATTTGTAAACTTCGTATGACAAACAGGGTGTGTGACTCTATGGGTGTTTGGATTTTGTGCCTGAGGTCTTATTGGACTGGTGGTAATCCATCTAGGATTGGTTGTTTGGAGGGATTGTTTCCCTTGCTAACAACACAGGCTGGGTTTATTTCTTTTATGAGATTTTATAAGAAAGCTCATGTGAGCTGTTAGTATAGATTTTGACTATCTTTTCCATGAATACTATGAATCTTGTTTATTTGACTATTGTTTTTTATTTCTTTTGTTGTCCAGGATAGGTGATTGGGGTTAAAGAACTAAGAGGTGGAGAACAATGGTGTTCTTTCTCTATTGCTCCACCCTAGTTCAACGGGAGTCAAGAAGTACCCACACGAGAGAAAGCCTAGACTCGCATTAGCTTGGTTGTAGGGGACCAATAGGTTGCATGGTCGATGAAGGCACATGGCTAACTTCAGGTGTTTGTTCGACTATGTAAGGACGAGGTATAGTATACCGTTAGGGCGAAGAGTTCCTACACAGTATACTTCCCCACTTTTAAGCCTGATATCCTCATAAGGGCGCCCCTCTAGATGACGCTATGGTTGCCTGCACCACACAACTTCCAATATGGTGCAGATGCGGTAGCCTATACATCTGCACCAGGTCGGATTGTCTTATAGAATTAGGTTTTATTTATTTATTATGTGTGTCGCAAAATGTTCGCAACTTTTAAAGATGTAATGGTTTTTGCTTAAGCTAGGTTGCACTACTTAAATAGGTTGGGGGATAGAGTTTATCTTCCTACTTCCTTTAAGGCCTTCTAGGTTATGATGTATGTGTGTCCTGGGCTTAAATGGATCGTATTATATCTTAGATACAACAAGTTTTTAAAGAGCATGGCTCGCTAAACAGTTTTATTTCACATTCCGTGTGGCATTCTTAATTCCATTTCCAACCGATTTCTTTACTTCTACACCCTTTTGTATAACAATATTGTCATTCTGCATTTATGAATAAAATAGTAACTTGCGCAATGTAGTTTACTTATTTTTTGCGCACCTGGATGTGAACGCACCTTAATTGTGCCGAGGTAGTGTTGTGAGTATATCTGCGGTATGAATGTGTCTGGTTTTCTTTGCCGCCTTCATTCGATCCTGCTTTCTCGATGTTTTCTGGTTTTCATTACGTCTAGCTTCATCAGTCTGGTGTTTTATAGTAGCCAATTGTTATCTGTTGGTATTGCGGCTAATGGTTTTGCTCTTTTTTTCTATCTCACGTTGTGCTGTTTCTAAGCGTGCACCCTTTTGAGATATTATGGGGGAATGAAAAGAAAAATTGATCCCTACAAACGGCGCCACTGATCCAGGGAGTTCCTTTTTACCAACATAATAAATGGAATCGGCACGATGTTTCATGCTAAATGAGGGATCTGCACAACTGGGTCCCGGGGAAGTCACCGGGATCCACCTTCAATGTTTAAGTCAGTGTTTGATCAATATAAGAGTCAATACTTGTTCTTTTGCTCAGAATCTCTATTTACAGCTGGTAATCAGTGTGATTTTCGCTTATCGTGGTCCATGTTTCCCTTAATCGTGATTTCGTTGTATTATCGTGGGTGCCGATCATCTTTCCTTTCAAGCTCGTTTACCTGACTTGCTGGATGTGAGATATTATTTTGGCCTCAGACTTTGCGTGGCTAAGGGAGACGTGATGGGGCTCTTAATTCGCTAGGTGAGTTGTCCGCTTATCGGGATCGCGGGGCTTGAGATAATCTCTTTGTTTTGAACTTCACGTGGTTAGTGAATGTATATACCAATAATCCATTCCAATATTTGGACTAATTCACTGATGGCAGTACAACTAATCTATGGGATGAAATCTACTATTGCAGACATATGCAATGAACTTTCAGACATTAGAAATTTACTAGAATGTTTCTTTTTCAGAAATGTTGGGAAAGTTATCAGGGCATTAGTCCAAACTGCTCATATTCTAGCCGCTTATATAATTAAATCTTTATAATGCATTTTCAAGCTTTGGATCAAAAAATTTATTACATTAAATTAAATTAGATTGAGTTAAACTAAAATAAAATACCATCCAATTGAATGTAACCTTATCCAAGGCGAAGTAGGAACGATGAAGCAAATAAATAGGGATAAGTGTTATCATGCATCAAGCGTCTTCTTCGCTCAAGGTAGGATATCATTTATTGAGTCCATGCGCATATGGTTGTCGTCTTCTAAGTGTAATTGATTGATCAATGCTTGCCACATGCTCGGTTCGATCTCTATGATCAAATTCTTCTTCTTCTTTTTTTTTGAAATATATTTTCTGTAACAAATTCTCAATGTCCCTTCTCTTTGGATATGATCCGTGAAAGAATTGGAGACCACAAAAATTGATTGATGGTATTGCTACCCAATGGGGTGTGATTTATGATAAGTAGTTAAGTTAGCTTATGTGTAGTGCCTAGGCTAAGTTCTCTAAAATACTAATACACTGACATATATTGATTATATTAAGCGAAAATTAAATATTAAAAATTGAACTAACAATTTACATATGCAAGAATAATAACTTTTATTAATTATTCAGTCATACAATCAGAAAGATTAAATTACGAATAATTAAACCATACATGATATATATTAACAATAAATAAAATCACGTTTCAAGCAAAACAAAGTGATGGAGTCACGAGTTAAACTCGCTGCCCTTGAAACAAATGAATCCCGTTGTGGACATCGTTCTCTTGGATAAAACCATCAAAGGTAACAATTAACACGTAAGAGTTACCTCGGATTCTCACAAGACCCAAAGACTATCACCTCTACAGAGCAATAGACAGAAACTTTGAGAAAAAACAGAAAGAAGACTCAAGTTTCGAATATGGAGAGACTTGAGAAATGCTGCGAGTTTCATGACTGACTTAAATGATCTATTTATACTGCTCTAAGAGACCCTAATCATGGAAGCATGATATTTTGATTTTCTGTAATAAGAGAAAAATATTCTCCAATCACCAACTCATAAAATCCGAGAACATTCCAAGAATACTCGAATCAAATTTGCTGAAA
>JAULKK010196445.1:0-15988 GCA_032355705.1 Rubia peregrina | reverse complement strand
TTCGTGTGCCTTTTAATTACGCTTAACACTCGATAAAATCCCTTTTTTCTCATGGATGACCCCGACTTGGTACTATCTACTTTCTAGTAGTTAGCCACAATTAGGGCTTATAAATACTATCTTTGAGAGGCATGACGATGGCCTCCCATCAGCCAACCTCCGGAATTGAGAAGATTAAATTATGAATTAAAATCATATACCATTACTAATTCATTAGTAACCAATAATAAGCTAAACACGTAGTATTCTAATCCAATATAAAAAATTATATAAATATAAGTTATAGTAACGTGGACGAGTCAGGACATTGGAGATCTCAGGAATTATAACGATGTCCTACAATGCATAACAAGTAAAATATAGATCATCTTAGAAAGCAAGGGACTCACCAGACACGATAAGTAGCCTAATCAAACATGAATAAACCAGTCACCTCTGAAAATACGCTATGAACACTTCAAAAAATAGAATTTACAATACTTTGAATATCATAACATCCTACATTATACATAAGTAGAGATGAATGATGATAACATGCGTTAAAAATAACTTCGAGTAGAATTCAGACTTAAAGAACTTTACCTTTGCCATAGTAACATTATCAGGTACAACTCATAAGTGGCTTCAGTACGAGCGAAACCTAACCGGATCACATCGGCAATACAAAGGTTGCTGGCTTTTCTGATTATGCTATAAGCAACAAGTATGTATCTTGGAATGAGCTCTAATACCCCTCTTGCTCATAATCAAAACAATAAAATATAAATTAAGAGAGTGAGCAAAAACAAGTTGCATTTCTTTCATCTATATTTTGTACTGATTTATAGTGACTTTGAGTAGTAACCTCCCATGGTAGAAGAAGAATTTCCATGACACAAATTTCTTAGAGAAATAACATCCTAGAAGCATGTATACAATATTGACATCGACATAGCTAACTCATTTGCCTTTTCCCTATATTCATAAGGAAAGCAACCTACACAAGGAATCCCAAACTCATACACACTAAATACAAGATTAAGAGTTCATAAACAAAAGTTATAATCCTTAATCACCATATTAAACAAAAATACTCTAATCTTGTGAATAAAAATGCACTAAAATCATTTTAATTAGTCCAAGTACACATAGAATCATTCATACAATCCTTCAACTAACAAAAAGAAGAAATATTACACCCGTTAACTAACCAAATATCACCTGAATTCTAGCCCATAGACTGACAGTTCATTTTTTAGCCTAAATTTGCTAAACCTTCACTGAATCCTTCAGTGATGTTTGAAATCTTGTTCATGATGATGATAGTTGAAATTAGTCGAGTTACCAACAACATCTACTTTGATAATAGATTTTTTGGCTTCCAACCATGGTGAAGAACATGGTCGTCGATGAATGTTGAAAAGGTGATCCATGGACAAAGAGGAATGGTAGGGATTCAATTAAGCCAATGAATTGCTGAATGCATATCCAATTTTCTTGTAACCTGAATTATGATTCGAGAAGAGATCCGCGTATTTTGTAGGCTTGAATACAATAATAATGTCAAAATCTTGTGTAAGATAGTCACATAGTGTAAGACAAAATCCTGAATGATGTTAGCTTGTTAGCATGTAATTTTAAAATTTAATATTAATGTTTCTTATTTTTGAATATTATATTTTTATTTAATTTATTCTTGATGTTTCAATAGTATGAAATGGTTTTGATATTGATGTTTTATCTTTTACTATGTCGGTGTCAGATTTTGGTGTACACACTACCAGAAAATAGGTACATAGGCATCTGTACTTAAGCCTAGGGGGTAAGAATCGGGTACTGAAATGATGAAAGGCACCGGTTTTTTACTAACCGATGTTGAAGGTACCGGAACTACACCTTTTCAGCACTGAAAAGATGAATCTACACCTTACAGCACTGAAAGGGGAAATCGGTGCCCAAAACAGGTGTTTTACATAAAACAAAGCACCGTCATATAATCTAAGAAGTGCAAGGTACCGGTGCTGGAAAAGTTTGTATGTGAGAAATAGTGTATTTTGCGCGTAAACAATGAAGGGAAAAATAATAGCATCAGTATAACTTAGGTAAGCCTGGGTGTCTATGTAAAATCATAGTATCAGAAAACACATTTCCAGTGCCAGAAATATGGGTCACATTTGAAAAATGGATGGTGTGATTTGAAATTCTAACACCGGTATTGGCAAAAGGACTTAACCGGTGCTGAATTATCCTGGAGATCCATTGACCTGACAAAAATTTGGTGAGAAATTTTCCAGCACCGGTGTGTATGCTAATACCTGTGCTAAAAGAGATTTTAATGCTCATCTACCACTATTCATCAGCGGGTAAAAAATAGGATTTTGGGGGGAGAGAAGGCTATTAATGGTGTTTTTTTGGAGCGTATTGACATTGAATGCTCAAATGAGGACCCGCAAAGGTTAGGTTTTAAATTGTTTGGCAAGTTACTAATGATGGAATATGTTACAAAGGGTTTGTATGCATATATTTTGTGTGTTTGATCATGTTCATGATACTTGCATTAATGGAAGAAATGTGATAGTTTTCAAGATTTCTTGATGTCAATAATACCATGTTTAGGAGTGTGAAAATGTTTGCTTAGTTTTGAATGTTGTGATGTGAGTTCTAAGTAAGATTTTCAAAATTCATTTAGAATGTTTATAATCTGGCATAGCTATGGTCATTGTGTGGAACCATAATGGTCGCATATTCGCTAATTTGTAAACATGTAACATGCAATTGAGAGGCGTAAGCATGTGTATTGCAACGTTAGTTTGTTGAGCAAAGAATATGTTGATTTCATGGAGGATTTTTTAGAGCACGCGTTTGGCCTTGAGAAGAGAGTGTTATGTCCTTGTCGTGATTGCAAGAATTGTAATCCTGGTGGTGATAGAGACATCATGAAACTTCACTTGGTTAGGAGGGGGTTTGAAAAAGATGATTTGGTTTGGAGGTTTCATGGTGAGAAGTTACCGCCGGAGGTGGTTGTAGGCTATGGAGGAGAGTGTTTTGAAGACATAAATTTATATGACATGTGTGAAGAGTTTGTCAATGAATATAGGGGAAACCCAAGGTTTTGTCAAATTTCTTAGGTGAGAAGGGTAGGCTGTTGTATCCCGGTTGCAATAAGAATGATACAGTGATGTTATGTTTGATGGAATTGTTTAATGTGAAAGGTGTTGGTAGATGGAGCGACACTAGCATGAACAAGTTGCTAAAGTTCTTGATTGAGAAGCTTTCTTCTGGTAACGAGATACCGGACAACCACTACGAAGCAAAGTGGACTCTTTGTCCGATGGGATTGGAGTATGAAAAATAAATTCTTGTCCCAATGATTGTATTTTTTTACATGGGATACTTGGAGGAGGAGGTGGCATGCTCCGTATTCCATGTGTCACGATACAAGAATAGGAGAAATGCAATTGTTGATGGAGATGTTGTAAAGTTAAGAAAATGGGTTCATGCAAGATTTATGTGGTATCTTCCAATTATTCCGAGGTTGAAGAGGTTATTCAAGAATGCCAATGATACAAAGAACATGACATGGTACAGGGGAAGAGATTCTATTGAAGGTAATGTGATTCGTCATCCAGCTAATACTGATCAATGGAAGAGATTTGATAAGAGGTATCTGGAGTTTATAAGTGAGCCATAGAACTTGAGGATGACTTTGTGTACTAATGGAATGAACCTGTTTGGAAATATATCCTCTAGGTACAATTCATGGCCGGTAATGCTGGCCATATACAATCTTCCACCATACTTGTGTTTGAAGAGGAAATATGTGTTGATGCCCTTGTTGATTTCTGGGCAAAAACAACTGGGAAATGACATTGATACGTATCTGGAACCTCTTATAAAGGATTTGAATGTTTTATGGTCCGATGAAGTCGATATGTTTGATGGTTTTAGGGGATCAAGGTTCAATTTGAAGAAAATGCTTTTTTTGTACCATAAATTATTTTCCAGCATACAAAAATCTTTCGGGTTATGTGGTGGAGGGGCACAAGGCAAGTCCCGTGTCCAAAGAGTTCACATATTACAAACGGCTGAAGAATGGACGCAAGACAGTGTATTTGGGTCACTGGAAATTTGTCCCGATAAAGCACAAATTACGTGAGGATGCATTTCAGTTTGTTGGTGGGAAAGAGGTCTGGAAAGTGCCAAGACCAGTGAAGGGGGTTGTAATTCATAGCAAGGTGAAGAAATTGAATGTTGTTCTTGGGAAGAAAATGAAGAAGGTGGGTACATCACCTGGTGGACCTTGGAAGAAGAGTTCGATCTACCTTACTAGGAGCATTTAGAGGTTTTCCACTGATTGGATGTAATGCACATTGAGAAGAATATGTGTGAGAGTTTGATTGGTACCTTACTTAACATTCTTGGGAAGACGAAGAATATCTTGAATGCGCAGAAGGATTTTTCGAAGCTTGGGATTCGGTCGGACCTAGCCCGTGAGGTGGGAGGGAAGTGAACATATCTCCCTCTTGCCCTGTACAATCTGTTAGTGGATGAGAGGAGATCGGTCTGCGAGTGTATCCCAGAAATCAAGGTAGCATCCGGATATTCTTCTAATGTCAGTCACTTTGTGAATGATGATTTACGTATGAACGCTTTAAAATTGCATGTCTCATTTTCATGTTACAATTGTTGCCCATTTCCGTCTATGGTGTTATGGGTGAGGATGTACGGTTTAGCGTTATGCAACTGTGTGTTCTTCAACTCCATTTTTTTGAAAGAATATAAGCAGGCAAGCGCTTTATGTGTTGGAGTGGGGGTGTTTTAGTGTTATGTTACTTGGAGAAGTACTTTTCTTAAACCTTCTTTGACATCATGTTTCATCTAGTCATTCATTTGGTTAGGGAAATTCGACTATACGGTCCTGTTGAAATGCATTGGATGTACCCTTTTGAGCGGCGCATGGGTGTTTTCAAAGGTTATACCCCAGATATCTTTTGAACAAGTGCACTTTGGTAGGAAGAATGTGGTTGCACGTTCTAAAGGTACACTTTAACACCTTTCTATGCTAAGTTGATGACAGTTCATCTTTATGTTTTAAGGAATAGTAGCGATACCGCAATCCATAGTTAAGAGAACATGTCATATTTACAAGCACTAAATCCGGACTGGCCTATGAATGAAATATAGCTAGAGAATTCTTCCACACTTGTGACTTGGTTTTATAATCGCTGAAATGTAGATAGGAGTCGCAATCCATTAAACATATTGATATTAATATATAAATTTTGCTTAACTTCGTCCGTAGTGTATTGTCTTGGGTTTATATTTTATCCTTCGTTATACCTTTTTAAGGAAAAAGTTGGAATGAATCAACACCGGTTATAGGATCCAGAACCGGTGCTGACAAACAGAGTATGTGCTCTGTTTCTTCAGAGGCACTAGTATTTCCCATTTCCAGCACTGGTAATTGTACCGGTGATGCGTACTTAGAATATTTTTTTAGATATTTGCTCCCATGTTGTAAAAAAGACCAGAAAATATGATTTAAAGCAGCCTTAGGCAGCTGTTTTATCCAATAAAGGCACCAGTTATTTAATTTACAGCACTGGTATTAGTACCGGTGCTGTGTACTTAGAATTTATTTTAGAAATTTGCTCTCGAGTTGTAAAAAACCAGAAAATTGATTTAAAGTAGTCTTAGGCAGTTGCTTTATCCAATAAAGGCACCAGTTATTTAATTTATAGCACCAGTTTTTGTACTGGTATTGTGCACTTAGAATATATTTTAGGACTTTGCTCTCAAAAGACCAGAAAAATTGATTTAAAGCAGTATAAGGCAGTTGCTTTATCTAATAAAGGCACCGATTTACTACGTTTATACCGGTGCTAACTTCTGTATACAGGAAAAAAATTGACAGATCGAAAAATGTATCATCTTCCAATTCAAAATTTTGGAGAGGAATTCTACCCTATAATCACCATCTATTCATCAACCCAATGCTTTTTATCATGAAATAAGGTAAGTTCACTTACAAACATTATTCATCATTCTACAAGCTTATTTATCACGAATCCAGTGCTTTTGGTTAAATTTTGGTAAACTTTTCCATACAATAAAAACTTTTCTCGATGATCTAGTTATATTAAAAAAAATTAATGTTCATATGTGTATACCAAGGCTTTTATTGATTTCATTCTAATGTTTGTTGATGTTCATCAACACTAGTTTTGTTTTGCTTTTTATGATGCATGGAAGGTGTTTGTTAAAATGCTATAGTGGACTTTGTATGATATGACACCCAAAACTCCATTCAAGAGGTCACACAATGCATCTCCTTCCTCTCTGGAGATGCAATCCACTATTAAAAAGCAGGAGCAAAGGTTTGTGTCGGAGCAGGCAAGGCTTATCAAACAAATTTACAGAACAACAAGAGAGGAATAGAAGCATCTCCCCTTTCAAGAATCTATCTGGGCACTTGGATGGGATAAATTGTGTGACACGCCTATAATATTTAACCTTAGCATAGTAACTGAGTTCTATGCTAACTTGAGGTTTGGTTAGACGTGGGATGAGGTGTTCTGTAGAGGCAAAATGGTACAATTAACATCGGAATCCGTATATGATTTGTATGGGTTGCCAAATGTTCCCTTTGATGAGGATGAAAATCTTGCATCCCACTACTAGACTGATGATGGTTAGGATTTTAATAAGGCCAATTTAAAGGAGATCGTTACGATGGTTAGTAGGGCGGGAACTGATGTTGATTATCTTGTCAAACTAGGTTGGTCAACGATTCAGAAGAAGTACCTCACGCTCGAGATGAATGGATAATACCACTTCGTGGCCTCAAGAATTGACCTGGTTATAGGAAGACTGAGGTTCACAGTATGAGGCTGATACATCTATACGAAATTAAGAAGTAATTGCGATGGAATGTAGGTAGGAAAATGGTACGATCATTAAGATAGGGTGCTGAGAACAAAGGTTGTTACGGTTTCTGTAGCCTCATCTCTGAACTGTGCACAAAAGCCGGTGTTCCCCACTAGTCGCACAACATTTACGAGCAACCAATGGGTAAGATTACAATAGATTCTTTCTACAAAATGGCTCATGATAATTTGGGTCCTTCATTGGAATCTAGAGTCGCGACATTGAAGGTGGGTGTCAAAAGGCTGGTGACAGAATCACATTATCAAAGGTCATTGTGTGATCATATGGGTAAGTTTTTGAATATCAGTTCCCGGATGCAATGAAAGCAGTTGGACCTTTCCCTTCATTCCCAAACATGGGCGTTAGGCAGAGCGACATGGGGACCAGCTTAGAAGATGCATAGATGTTGGATGATAAGCCATTTGTTAGATATTATTCATGATTTTCTATAAAAATTTCATGAACTATGGGTTTTTTCAATTTTTATTTTGATCGGATGTTTAGAGCAATTCTATGTTATTTTGCGGACATAATATTATTATTATAACATGGATCCATGTTTAGCAAGTTCTTATATTGAATTTATAGTGGTAAGCAAATATGATTTCCTTTTATTAAATCTAAACACTTTTCCATAATTAACTCTAGAACATGTACCACGCTTTTATAATTTACACTATCAAAATTCTATTGTTTAAAATTCCTTTATTTAGGCTCTAATAAATTTCGAAGCAAGGGATCAAGTGTTCACCCACTTTTGGGCAACAGTGCAATTTCACAAAATGTTGTACACATTTTTTTGTTTTAAGTTTTGTGGATGTTAAATTCGCCCAATCATGTCCAAATCGCATAGTTTTGATCACACATTACAAAATTTCACTCTGGAATCGCCTTTTTCGTTTAAACAATTCCAAAATTCTTTGAGGGACCTAAGTGCAAAAACTTTAACTGGAGGTCCAAATTCAAATCCGATCGGATACAATGCTACATTATAAATCCATTATGTATATCCCAAGACCGAATAAAAAAAATTATTAATATTTTGTGGGAAAAAACTTACTCCCTATGTCCCAGCTAGATTTGCACTGCAATTATTATCACATTTTTCAAGAAACATGTTCGACCGTTAATATTTTTACCTACGTATAATAAAGACAAAGAAAAATTAAGAAACTACTTGTTACGACAAATTGAACAATATCATATATGATAATATTGTTGTTCATAAATAGATTTAAATATGCAATCAAACTCTAATAGAGAATTGTGTAAAAAAAGTAGAAGCGCAAACATAGTTGGGACGGGGGGAGTGCGAATAATCCTTCCCGTTTGGACTTCCTAACTTCGAAGTAACAAATAGTAAGATAAACTTAGACATGTACTAGCTATTTACTAAATTTCATGAAAAAATCAGTTTCTATTAGATACCTTATGTTAACCCAAGAATATCCAATATAGAGTTATATGATACAAAAAGGATGGTGTAACGCAGTTTTGGGCAACAATGTAAATCTAGCAAAGTTAAATACGAACCCTTTTTGGGTATCCATCTGACACAGATTCGGAACTCAGGACGTATGAAATCTTTAATTGTATAATTTCAATCCAAGTGTATATCCACGATAACGGGAAAAATATTTCCCACATACATGGGCAATAAATTAAATTTTGAAAAATAGTAGAAATTCAAAATATGCACCAGTATTTTATGACTAATTTGGGAGACTAAAAATTGACCATTTTCATCAACATTTGGTCGGGAAATTCAAATTTTCATCAATTTCAAAGGAGCACCGATTTTCATTCTGGTGTTGCAATGAAAATTTCAACTCCAACCCAAAATTTATTGGGATGAAAAATATTCAGACCAAATTTGATAACCTGGCACCGGTATAACATACCGGTGCTAAGTCTATAAACAATCAAACTCTATGTAGCAAATAAGCAGCATTTAGCAGTCGCGTTTAAAATTATATGCACGGGTTTTCTTTCTTCACAGCACCGGTGTTTATAACAGTGATGTGTACTTAGAAAAAAATTCACCCACTCCTCTCGGGTTGGGCCAAAAAATAATTAATGTAGCCTCAACCAGCTTTCTAATCTAATATAGGCACCAATTTCCACTAACAACATCGGTAATTGTACCAGTGTTGTGCACATAGAATGTTTGGAAGAATCTAGAATGAAGTATAAAGTTTTCCAGCACCGATTTGTCAGATTAATTACCTGTGCTAAACCCGCTTATATAAAATGGGACCGGTCATCTTCCTCACATAACGATTGCATTTTTCTCTTCAAACCCATAACAAAAACAGTTTCTCCTCCATCAATCACCACGTTCTCTACCATTTAATCCTCACCCAACCTTCAGTACATACCTCCCCTTAATCCCACCTTCTATAAAAAAAACTCCAAGAAACCTCTATCTACACTCGGCGCCGACGAAGTCACCTTCAATTGGTTTCCAGCGGAACTCTTGAAAGGTACTTCATCATTCTTTCATTTTTTTTGTTGTGTACAAACCCTACCTTGCTATACATTGAATAAAAATTGTGGCCAGTAATATGTGCTCGATGAAATGTCCGAATGAAGTTTTTTTAATGTTTAGCTATTTAGGGTTATTCATTGTGTACTCTTGAATTGTGATATAGTTGACCGTGTGATGTTGAAGGGTTTGTTCTAAAATGTGTGAGCTATACACAATGTGTGTGATGTTTGAAATGTTCAATAAACATTGTATGACATATAGGTCATTGTGTGATGTTGAAGTGCGATATAGTTGACAGTGTGATGTTGAAGGTTATTTTATAAAATTTATCCAATTTTGTACTATGTGTGTGATGTTTGAAGTGTTCAATCCAAAGTGTTTGACATATAGATAATTGTATTATTTTGAAATGTGATATAGTTGAATGGTCATCAACTACATACTAGTTTCTTTGGTTTGGTGCCCAATTGTCATGAATTATAATTATTATGTTTGTTATTACATATCCATTCCATTTACGGTATTTTTAGATGTAGATGCCTCCTGAAACAAGAAAGGCTGCCGGTAAGAGGAAGAGGCCTAGTCCTCCACCCCAAAAAACTACTATGGAAAACATGGCTTAGACTTCTGCAGTGAACAAGAGACGGTTCCACTGATGTTGCCCCTCACGATTCAATTTGAGAAAGATGTACAGGGTGCAACCAGTGCTCCTGAAGAAGAATCTATGGAAGAGAACGAGGGTGATAGCGAGCAAAACCCTCTTCATGATCTGAGGAATGATGACCTTACCAAGGCAGGCGGTCGTCGGGGGAAGGAGTTCGTCAAGTTTGAGATTTCCAATTGATGTAGGGAATAGGGGACAGCTACGTTCCGGTCGGTCATGTTGGCCAAAGAAAGGGACCATGTCCCCATCGTCTTCGAGGAACTTTACGGTGAGATGGTTTGTGTAAAAAACTGGAGCGCTTGAACCGCATATTTGAACTACGCCTTCTGGAGGGGGTCAGATTTGGTACATGAATACACTAGCCTAACGTCATGTTAGATGTGAAGGAGGAAGCGTGGAGAGACATAAAGGTAAAAAATGATTTCATAGTGCTTAGTATATAAATACCTAATTGTTACTATTATACAATATAGTCATGGTCCTAACCTAAATGATGTGTAATCTTTCTTCGCAGGCAAGTTTCAAGTTTGAAACGTGATTGTCTGAAGACCAGTGAAGGAGGTTGAGGAAGAATGTGGTAGGCAAGGCAGGCGACGCACATCGGAACTGGAAGTCCAAGGTGGGGAACAGGTACATATGGTTTTTGCCGAGCGGCAAAGTTCCAAAATACAAGTCGTGGGAAAAGTATATGTGGATGGATGAGGAGGAGTGGAAGAGGTTTGAAGAACACAGAATGACTGAGGACATGATGGTAAGTAAAGTTCTAACTTGATATCATAAATAATATTTCAATATTCATCAAATAATTCATTTTGTTTATAAGTAATTATTTTTTGAAAAAAATATTTTCTAAAAAAAAGAGTAAGAAGACAAGCAAGCGTCTATGGAAAAAAGGCACACACACCAGACCAGACCAGACCAAAGGAGAACGGGGCTACACAGGAGAAACTGATAGAGAAACTAAAGAACAGTAGAGCAAGAAGCTAAGGGACCAAGGATACACCGAAGGAGAAATTGAGGAGGAGATCAAATCCAATAATTTCAAGTCAGGCAAATCTCTCATGTACTTGGAGTTGAACAAGCAATAATACAAGAGTATGCAACCGAGGAAGTAAAGGCCATAGAAGAGGACATCGTAAGTATCAAATTGATTTACAATTTCATATCTAAGTAAACTATTATTTTCAGTATAACACAATAGTAAGAACCGCAGTTGAGAATTAATGAGAAAAAAGAGAAGTTAACTCTATAGTTGGGTCCGGGTGAGGACATTTTGATAAGAGCTACTGGGAAGAGGGATCACTCAGGTCGATAGAGAGCTCCTTGTCCCTAAAAAAGGAGACCAAGAAACCTTTCGCTGATCAGCCGGTTGTCAAGGCGATGGTCTCCTGCCTCTAGGAGTTGGTCAAAGGTATGATGCAACAGGGGGATTAAATTTTCCTGAAAGCCTTGGGGATCCAAAGAGCTTCATTGAGAATGCGTTGGGAGTTCTGAGCAGCTCAGGCCAAGATCCCCCTAGCAACGGAGAAGATAATGAGGAGGTAAATATGCATTACAGTTAATAGTTTCAAACTTTGATTTTTCTTTTTTGTTAAAATGCAAAAACTATTTTAGACTAACAATATTAGCACTATTTGCAACAGGATAGTGAAGTTGGTCACCTTGTACATCAAGGGCCTCCGGGGAGAGAGGATAAGGGTTGCTAAAGCATGACTCCAAAAAACAAGACATCCCGAGAAAACATATGGTGTAGTAGCTCGAGTCCGCATGTGCGAGCCAGTCTACCATCCAAGAGATGGGTTTCTGTCTACCATCCACCATTTCAATGACGTGGGAGATGCTTTGGGGAGTGTAGTACACTGACCGATTAAATTGGTCACATTTGGAGATGATACGCATACCGAGGACATTGAAGCGGTCGACTACAGACCGATGATTTTTCTTGCGCCGATGTCAGCGACGAAGAGGTAATATAATAAACTAAATGCTACATCTGTTACATGTATGGTTTTTTAAATACTAATCGCTGAAATTGAAGAAATTTTATGTGCATATATCAACTCTAAACAGTAGGGATCAACCAGCTCCTTCCGTTCCTCTAAGGAAAAATTTACAAATGATAGGCCACTAAATCTGGTACTTCTTGTTAACATCCTTTCCTTGACCCATATTTAAATAATTTATAATTTGCCTAATTTTGTTCAAATTATATAATTTCAGATTAGCAACAAGCGCTCGTTCATGACATATCCCAACATGGGGAAATACATCATATACTGCAACGAGCTTGTGAAGAGTATGTGAGAGTCGTGAAAGGTGGTTTTGATTTCAGAGTTTCGAATGTCAACTTTTGGCAAAAAACATCAGAGTGCATTGTTTATCTACAGCTTGGTGGAGTTCAGGAACAAGCTTGGCAACTTCAGAGAAATGGCTTAGCTGTAGAACTCACAGATAATTGTTTGGATGGGGTAAGGTTCACTTTTTCACATTAAATGTATTTATATATACCATCATTTGCTTCAAATATTAACAAAAACTCTTTTTCATGGAACCTCTGGGACCGAGTGTTCGAAACCAACAACGGCCGCATTCAGTTTATTATGTGTTGTACGGGAGGCTATTCAGCAAAAATCAAGGAAGTTGAAGTCGAAGGTCGTGCTAACGCCATTCTGAAAATCATGCTTGCTACTAATGTTGAGGTTTATGTGGTGTCATATATTAAAATCTAAGTAACAAGTTTTAATTTTTCACAATTACAGAAAATTATTCACTGATGACAATTTCATTCATGTGCTACTTAATACTCATCCATCCTAGTACAGAGGAAGTCTTTACCTTTGCCTCGATGACTGGATGAATCAAACCACACAACATAAATGAAAACAAAATTATTTCTAGGTACTTTCATTCCTTCCATCGTACTAATTTTAACGTCTACAATTGTGAGTTACCTAACAATTAAAATGTTAAACATTACCAGGATTGCATGCAAATATCAAATGGAGAAGATGACGATGGAACCATCTCCAAGTTACACATGGAATATCACAAACATCGATGTAATGTAATCAATCCAAGATTCCCATCAGTTCCTCCATTATTTAATGCAATTACGTTTAACTCTATTTTCTCATTTGTAGTACCGACTTCAGGAGAGTGGTTGGGTATGCATATACTACGTCCTCCTCTTCTTGGAAGAGTTTGTGCTCAACACTACTTCTACAGATATTCTAGATGTTGGTAAAAAAATAACAAATGTAACATTTCTTCTTCGTACTTTAAACATGCTTTCACGTAATTAATCATTGGGTTGTTTTGTATGCAAAAAATATTTCCACAGAGAAAATGAGCATAAAATGGCAAGGAGATACAAACTGTAACCGATAGATGGTGTCAGACTTGGGTGGAAGTATATTCCAAACTGTGCAAGACATCTAAAGACCTCAATCAGTTTAAAGAAGTATAGAAAATATATTTCGTAGGAAATATTACGTGTTTTCTAAAATTTGCTCGAGAATTTTTTTCTTTCTTTAGATATGTTCAGTTTTTAATTAATTCATTCCTTTCTTCTTAACATTATTCTTATTTGTAGATTACATCTTGTTGGTTGTGATATTTATCAGGTTTCGATTCAGATGGGTCATGAATTTTTTAATAGGGCATTACAAATGAAATACAAAAGCAACACCGATTTTAAATATTAATATCGGTGCTGGAAAATGAACATCCAAGTAATAACAAGCACCGACAATTCGTTTACATGCCGGTACTGGAAGATAGGGATCCTTCTTATCTCAAGCACTGGAATGTCATTTTATACTGGTGCTAATCAGAACCGGTGCTCAAACAACGGGGAAATCGTCATCAATTTAAAACCAGCACCGGTTACATGAAACCGGTGCTGCTCATTTTCTACAAGCAGCGGGTTCTTTCTACCAGTGCTATTTTTGGGGAACTAGCACCGCCACAGTACTATTGGCAGCGGTAATATAAGGCGGTGCTGGAATAATTAATTAGCATCGATTTTGGAAATCAGTGCCTTTGTAACTACGTTTTAGCACCCCTATAGTTAGGCACTAGCAGTCTAGGGGCCCTAAATATCGATACCTATGTACCCAAACACCTTTGCCATAAGGGGTTGTCTGCAATAGTGACACTTTGATGTTTCAAAACTAATGTGTATTTTTGTTAAATGTATGCCTTGATGTTTCAAATGTAAATTAGTTTTTTTTAATTTTAATACTAATATTTACTTTTCCCGATATTAGTGCACATTTTGTTGACTTTGATGTTTTAAATTTTTTATGAGATTTTATTTAATATTTAACCATTTTAATTTAAGATTTATTTTTATTGCATTAATATGATTTTAACAATTATAATTTGATGTGTATTTTTTAAATTTTCTTTAGAGATTTAATTAGTTTTATTTGATGTTTAACTATCTTTACGTGTGTTTTTAAAGTTTTCGTTTAGTTAATTTTTATTGATATTTAAATATTTAAATTTTTCTGGTATTTTTATTTGATTTTTAATCATTCTAATTTTACGTTTATGTTTATATATTTTTATTTAAAGTTCAACTATTTCAATTTAGAGAAAGTCTCAAGAAATGTGGTCTTTCCTTAAATTTATGGACAGTCCAATGTACTTTTTTACACTGAATGTTGTAATTTTTATAAAATTTAAATATTTTATTTTAAAATTTAAAACAAGTAATAATGTATATTTGAATGTGAAAATATAAAAATATATAATGTCAAAATTTATTTTTAAAATTTAAAATTTTGCATGTAATTTAACAAATGCAGTGTACAAGGTAAAAAATAAATGTCATGTCCATAAACTTATGGACATGCTACCTGTCAGGAGGCCCACTCTTCAATTTATATGTATGATTGGGTTTTCTGACAGATGACATGTCCATAACCTTATAGACATGGCAATAGCATTGCATTTTTAAACTTATGTACATGGCATTTGTACCTACATACTAACTTTAGAAATATATTTTTATAGATTAAATTTTTTATATATTCACATTCAAATACACATTATTAGCTATTTTAACTTTTAAAATAAAATATTTTATTTTATAAAAAAATTATAACATTTAAAGTAAAGAATACAGTGACATGTTCATAAACTTATGGATAGACTCTTTCTCCATATGTATAGTATTTTATTTAGGATAAAGTTTTGGAAAAGATCGTCTTTCCATAAGGTTATGGAAAAACGATGTTTAATTAGAATAATAAAAGGTAAAAGGTTTTAGTTAGAATATTAAAATTTTACTTTGCAACATGTACTGGTTATAAAGTTTATAACCCAATTCATGCAACCCAAAAAATTTATCTTTATTTCTTCTAATTTATTCTTTAAACCTTAATTTTTCCATGACTTATGTAAATACCGTCTTTCAAGAGACAGACTCTTTATTTAGTGTATTTTAATATTTTTATTTGATATTTAACTTTTTTTTCTCATTGATGTTTAACTATTTTAATTTGATGTATATTTTATTATTTTTATAATTTGATAATATTTATATATTTTATTTGATTTTTACATTGTTTGTTTGATGTTTTGTTAATTAGTTGTGAGTTATAGGTACTAAACCCAACCATATAGCTCAACAGCAAACATATTTTCAGCCCAAATTTAACCCAATTTCGAATTTTTCCATGCCCGGCCCGGATCCTTCCCCAACTCAAATCCTAACCACCTTGTGCCTTTCAGACGACGAACACGACGAACCAACGAAATCACGCCTAACCAGAGTTGGAACCAGGGGGGCGGTGAGGGGGTGCTGGCGCCACCCCTAGGATCCGATGGCCTAAAATGTAGGTCTAGGGGCCCCCGGAATCCATGGCTTCCTCCGCATTGGAAAAGTTGCAGGTGACTCCTCCCATCGGCCGGCGAATGGCAGC
>JAULKK010196340.1:0-15988 GCA_032355705.1 Rubia peregrina | reverse complement strand
TCTGAGCGCGCATGGCTGTGTAGAAGCACATGGCTTGCAGCTAGCTGTGTAAAAGCACATGGCTTGCGCCAGGACTTAGTCTCCTCAGCGTTTAGCTTGGCACGAGCCGTGTAAATGTACACGGGTCATGCCAGTCTTCATTTCTTCCAGACTTGACACTTTTTTCTTTAGTGCATCCATCTACTACCAATTTTTTAGCTCGCGAACTTCAGTCTATTACCATCCTTGCGAATGACCTTCTACTATCTACTACTATTCTTGCAAATGACCTTCTACACAGTCTGAAATTCCTATAAGTAATCACAAATAAAAGCTTATAAAAATGGTTTAGACACTCATAGGGACATATAATACATTAGATCTTAAGTATGCTACTAAACAAGGGATTTAGATATGAAAACCACAAATGGTCATCTAAACCGCTTGTAATGTAAACTCACATAAATCTAGCAATCTACCATACAAAACATAATAAAAGAGATGTTAAATGTCTTAAGGAATACATGCATTTGACGTCTCATCAGGATCACAGGTAAACTGTTTTCCATTATCGGTGATGGGGGTTTTGGGTATGCCATATCAACAAATGATATGTTTTCCTATAGAATGCAATTACCATCTTTCCTTTGATGTTCGTCAACGTCTCTGCATCGACCCAGTCTATGAAGCAATCGATAGCAACAATCAAAATTTTCTAGGTGCTTACAAAAAAGGTCCAACCAAATCGATTCCTCATTTATTGAAGGGTTACAAGCTGCGGATGTTCATCATATCTTCCTGCAGAACCTGGGTAACAAGCGCATGCTTTTAGCATTGGTGAAATGATTGAATGTGCTTGTTAGCATCATTGAACATCGTGGGCCAATAATAACCAGCTCAAAGAAGACTTTTGGAAACTGATCGAGCCATTTGGTGACTTTCACGCACCCCTTCTTGGACTTTTTGAATGAGATAGTTGGCTTCGAGGGGGTTACACATCGCAAAAGTAATCAGAGGTGTCATCTTCGATACAACACATTGCTCTGGATCATGTATTTTGGAAGCCTAATTTTTTTGCCTTGATCTTGTCTTCTAGCGGGGCTCCATTATTAAGTTAGCTTATGATAGGTAACATCCAATAATCATCGCCAGCTTCTTCAAAACTTTGTCTTCCGAGTGTTTCCATTAGCAACTATTGCCATGACTAGCTGTTAATATCAAATGAAGAAAGTTTTCTTAAAGCGTCTACCTTGTGGTTTAATGATCTTGACACTTTTGTTAGTGTGTAACTTTAAAACCCATTTAACATTAGCATAACCATCTTCAGGTACCACTGTAGGTTTTTCTCCCTGGCTTCGAACTCCCCCTTAACTTGCTCGATCACTATATGTGAATCACTGGATATTTGGAGGTCTCTAGCTTCGATCCCCTTAACCAGCTGAAGGCCAGTGATTAGAACTTCGTAGTCCACCTCATTGTTAGTGGTTCTGAAGTCAAAGTGCAATGCATATGAGTAGTATGTACCCTTGGGGGTGGTATGCATCACTCCAGCTCCACTTCCACCAGAATGTGAGGATACATCAATATATATATATATATATATATATATATATATATCTTCCAAATTATCATCATGATAGATGGTTCTTTGTCAAGAACCATTGGTTCTATCATTTCAATGATGAAATATGCTAGCGCTTGACCTTCGATGGTCATTCTTGGTCTGAACTGAATATCATGTTCCCCGAGTTCGATGGCTCACTTTATCATTCATCTTGAGAATTTAGGTTTCAACAGTATCTATCTGATCAGATGATTGGTAAGCAGCACGATTGTATGAACCTAGAAGTAAGGATGGAGGCATCAAGTCGTATATACTAGAGCCAAAATCAACCTCTTAAGAGGCGTGTATCGTGTCTCTCGTCCCTGCAAATCCCTACTTACGAAGTACATCGGATGCTGCTGACGATACTTTTCTTAGACTAAGACAACACAAATCAGCAAAGTGGACGTTGATATATAGAGATACAGTGTCTCTCCCTTGTCACGGTTCATCAAAGTAGGCAACATTTGAGGATACTCCTTCTGCGCTTAAAAGGCCTCTTCGTATTCATCGGTCCACTCAAACCTTTTAGCTTCTCTTCAGACATCAAAGAAAGGCAAGTGTTTCTTGACACCCATAAAGAGGAATCGACTTAGTGCAGTCAGCGACCCTGTTAAATTCTTGACCTCTTTGAGTGTCTGTGGGGACTTCAACTAAATCAACGCTTCTACTTTCTATGGATTAACATTGATTCCTAGATCGGAGACCATAAAGCCAATAACTTTCCAGCTCCAATACAGATCACACAGTTGTAGGGGTTCAGCTTCAAGTTGTCTTGGCGGAGCTCTTCGAACGTCTCTAATATGTCCATTTTATATGGTTATTTTGAGACTTTTGAGACTTATTTTTGTGCACTTTTGTGATCCAGATCTTGTATTTTGCCTCAAAATTCTCTTAGGAGAGTTAAGAGCGACTTTTGCGCTCTTATTCTATTCTAGGGAATTTATTGTGACATGGAAATTATATCAAGATGAAGACCATGAAGTCCTCAAGGATCACCCCTTGAATACTTAAAGACTTGAAGATAAGTGAAGTAAAGAGGAAGCCATGAGACAAGAAGAAGAAAGAAACGAAGATGCTGCATTTGACCTCTGTCGTGAGTCGTGATGCATGTGTCACGAGTCGCAGCAAACGTATGGCCAAAATCTCTTTTTTTTCTAGTACCATAAAAGGTAAACATTATCCTCTCTCTTCAACAACTTATTTTCCCAACTTCACTTTTGAAAAACCCTAGTTTTCTCTTAATTTTCATCTTTCTTTATGTTTGATTTACTTTGTATTGTTAGTATGATTCTTAGTGGCTAAACTCATCACTTGGTAACAATTGATTGAAGCTTCCAAACCCATGTAGTGAGAACCACTATTTCACTATTTCTTGAAGCACGTATTACTTATCATTTATTATATTCTTAATGTTTATGTTTACTTCATTTATGTTATGAGTTGTTTGAGAATATGAAGTATTTGCATGATTAGGTGTTAGGGTGTTAGGAAAGTGTACAGTTTCTTAGCTCTTTAGCATGAAAATCCAAGAACATGGAATTTGAACTTCTTGTTGTGAAAATGATGTTAATCTTGCTAGATGAGTATATTAATGTGGTTTGTTAGCATATTTATCCTAATGTAGCACTAAAAGGTTGAATCTTAAATGTTGATTGTTATAGGTTTAATCTAATGAATGCTTTGTTTGGTTAAATGGCTAGGCATTTGGTAGAATTCTTATAGTTGTTATCAAATCTATGGTTCTTTGTGTATGGTGTCATTGATGGAATAAATTTATGCATTCATTGTCTAAAGTGATCATCAATGAGGTTTGTAAATAGTCGTTGATCGCTTATGTGAATTACTATTAAGAAAGGAATGTGTTATCTTCAATCTGGAAGTGATAGCATTCACCATGGGTAATGAATTTAATGAAATGAGTGAATGGTTCTACGATCTATAAGAGGTTTGGAAGTGGGAATCAATTGCCCCCAAGGCTTTGTCATTGTTGATTTTATCATCTTTTTAGTAGCTTGTTGTATGGTTAGCATATTTACTCTACTTTTCTAGTTGTCTTGTCTTTAAATTCACAACTTAGGAAAACCAACCCCCATCCCCCTCTTTACTTGCTTATATATATATATAGAGAGAGAGAGAGAGACACACACACATACACATATATATACATAGTCTTGATCAAAGCACAAAATTCTATATATATATATATAGAAGCTACAACTTAGCAACTATTAAATAAACCTAAACAGCTCAGGAATAATCATCAACTATTGTTAAAAATAATAAAATGCACCACTAGAAGATGGTAATCGATAAGGCCCCCAAACATCACAATGTATTAATTCAAACAAAGAACCAGCATTTAAAGAACTCAAAGAAAAGCCATGTCTAGTCTGTTTTGCTCTACGACACAACGAGCAAGGAACAAAAGTGTTATTTGTGATAAAATCAAGAGTAGGAACAAGAAAACATCATAGAGGATGGATGGCCAAGATGTCGATGCCATAAATCAAATAAAGATGCAGAAATTGAAGCAACTGTCGGAACTGACTGTAGGATATGAGACTGGACGCGCGTATCCAGCAGATGAAACCAATAAACCCCACTTGCTATTATCCCATGCCAATCACAGTCTTGTACTGATTTTCTATAAAATGCAATAACTCTCAGTAAACAAAACTAGACATTTTAAGGCAGATAACAATTTAGAGCTTGATAATAAATGACATCGAAAGGTAGGTATGTAAAGCACACGAGTGAGAGTAGTATCTCCAAAATGTATAGAACCATAACGTGTGGAAGACGACACAGATCCATCAAGTAGTAGAACATTCACAGAATATATAGCACTAGTAATATCAGTAAGGGAACCCTTGTCACCAGTCATGTGATATGAAACTCCCAAATCAAGAATCCAAAGGTAAAGTAGACTTACCCAACCCATGGTCAGTAATATAATTGAACTGATTAAATAAAGTAGAGACGTACTTCATTGGTTGTCAGACAGAGCACAATCGAAATCAGAACGGGCAGGAGCATCAGAGAAGGAGGTCGTCACAAATCCTAGAGGCTACATCACCACACCGGTGAACGACGGTTGAGGGAGTCACATCGCGGCAGTACCGGCTGCAACTGGTTAAGCTGGCACCATTTTCTTCGTGACATTATCTCTGTCTCTCATTTCCATTAACCATTCTGAATAGCCTGTGAGCTTGAAACATGTATCTTTGTCGTGGCCCTTGCGATGACAATGCGTACAAACAAGATTCTTGCAGTCAGCTGAAGTGAGAACTCTAAACGAATATCCAAAAGTGGTTGTCGTCGAGCAGCATATGCCATGGAGTCAGTTGAAGATTCGCGAGACTGAATGACGGCTTTGTGATTCTTCTCCTGAGTCGCAAGGTCATACACACGCATGATGGATGGTAGGGGGTCTTGCGTCATGATATTGGACTGCAAGTTGTGATAGCCTTCATCAAAACAGAGAAGAAATTGATAAATCATCTCTTTCGCATGATCATGGAAACGACATGGTTACATGTGCACAGTTGTTTGCAAGCATAAGAGAGTTGTAGTCATCATACAGTTTCTTGAGTTTGCCTGACCACTCTGCTGACAGTTCTATATAACATCACGCACCTGCAGAATTTTTGGACCATTACCAAGAGAAAATCGTCCAGCAAGATCATCCCACAATTCCTTAACTGTGGAAAAATAATTCGTTGAAGATAGTAGAGCTGGATCAACAGTCTGTAAGAACTAGCAAATAATGGTAGCATTAACTCCAGGCCAATCATCACCATCAGGATCACTAGTCGGGGGTTTAGTAATGGTTCCAACAATGAAACCAATCTTTTTCTTAGCAAGCAAAGCACTACAAATCACAGTAGTCACTCAAGGTAATTTTCTTCGCCCTTTAGCACGACGGGACAGATGACCAAACCGGGACCGTAAGAAGGATCAAGGTAGTATGGAGAGTTCATAGATAGACCAAAAAATGGATGGCCCAGTGACAGATTGCAATTGCAACAGTTTGAGTAAAGTTGCAATAACATCCATGGCATCAAGATTCCGTAGCTTGTTGGCCTCAGATTCGACAGCAATGCGAGCACGTTCTGTGGCATCACGGGCGGATTCAGAGTCAAGTTTCGACATAATGGTGGGATTGGATCAAATTTGCAGCAGTAAACATGTCAGTGGTAAATCAGATCGGAGGTGGGTGACGCGGTGGAGAGTGAGTGTAACGACGGCGACACGGCGGCGAGTGAGTGTAACGGCGGCGACACAGAGGCAAGTGAGTGTAACGATGGCGGCGTGTGGATAGGCGAGGTCGGCATGTGGGGGTCACGTGCAGGAAAATCTGGACAGAAAAATCTGCAGGATGATCGTGGCAACCGTGGAGGAGGCTGCGGCGGCTGGGGGACGGTGGTCGACGAAGAGCAGCTGACAGCGGCGGTGCATGTTTTGTACTCGCGGCTGTTGATCGGTAATGGCTCCGACGAAAATTGGCAGCAGAAAATATTTAGGGTTTCAGGATTCTAGGCTCAGGGTATCTTGGGCTTCCATCTTAAAACCAATTGGCACTAAGTGGAAGTGACCCAATATATTTGTTATTATCTTTTTTAAGAAAATGATGTGGCATATATTTTTTAACACGCTCCCTCACGTGCCAACGTGGAAACACTCCACGACCATTAAATGGGATCCACATATAGGCCCAATAAACTCAACTCGAGTCCAGGTCTTAAATAGTGGCTCTGATGCCATGTAGAAAATAGGGTGTAATGTTGTTATTGTATTCATGATTTGGGTTACAATATATAGAGGTACAAAAGACCTATATGGAAAAGGAAAAATAATCTATTCTAAATACAAGAAATATGCACATAATATTACTATTCCTTAATAACCACGTATTCTATTTAGCTGGAGAAACCAATAATAAAGACCCCACAATTCGGTGGTTACTAAAAAATATTTAGAAATAAAATACTTGAAAGAAAATTTTCGTTTATTTCCCAACCATTTCCCAACAATGCTCACAATTTGTTGGTAACTATACAAAATTAAGCATAATAAAGCATAGGAATATCCACCAAAGGTGGTTCGTTCAAATTTTCGGAGTAACAAATATATATGAGTACTCTATCTATATTATTCCGTGTCCAGCTCAAACACCCTAGATAATTGATAATTCTGATCTTTGTAAAGAAAATCTTTCACACACGGTTTGAGGTTCTATCAATTATTCATGTTCTCAAACTCTTATATTAGTGCGTGTCCAGCTGAAATACTCTAGCTAATTCTCATCTTTGTCTAAAAAATCTTTCACACACCGATCAATTATTCATGTTTCCCAAACTCTGGTTTTATACTCCCTCTTGTTCTTATTACTTTTTATATGAGTAAATTATATACAATGTCAGTCCCAGTGAGGGGTATATATTAGTCCCCTCATGCCATGAAAAAAAGAAGATATAGAGTACAACTTTGTGGCGCGTTGACAAACTATGTACAGCTAAGAAGTTAAACGTGGAAAAGCTAAACACAACGAGATTTATTCCATATCCTTTGTCGCCAAGCCTCATGTCGACAAAGGATATGGCCCTAATCCCGTTTCGAGATCTACTATGGCCTCCCACTTTTTTTCCTCCACCCCCTTGTGTCGACAAAAAGAGATGGTCTTTCATAATAGTCCCTCGCAAATCACTTCCCTAGAGGAGATTCATTCTTGATTTAGCTTGAGAGAAGCAGCTGTAAGGAGTGTTGAAGAAGAATTTTCTTCCCCCTGGATCCATTAATTCTTGTTCCAGACACCAGGAGCTCTTATATGTAGGTCATTGAAGTCTTTTGAAAGCTTCCAAGAGTGATGCAAAAGGCCCGCTCGAAGCTACTAATCAGACTGCAGCACCTTCCAAACAAAGAAATAGAGCGCAGTAATATGTTTGAAAAGGGGTTTTGTCTAACATAGAAGTGCCATTCATGAGAATCTGAAGAATTTTTTTTACAAATTTCATCATGATGAACAATGTTTAAATCTATTTCCTAATATAAGGAAAGGAGATCGAGTCCAGATAAATCTTCTTTATTTCTTTGAGCATACCGGCAATCCTTCTCAATGCATCTGTAACACTGTTAGCTTCTCTTTAGACATGCAAAATAGACCATTCCATATGATGAAGTAAATCCCATACTTGACAAATATCATTGGTGCATTGCCACGGAACTTTATAGACTCTTCTTACTATCTGAACCAGAAATTCTAAATCACACCCTGTTTGAATGTGTCTGATTCCACAGTTTTGAGCTGTCTTAATCCCATATTGTAGTGTTTTGACCTCTGCTTGTAGACGGTTGCTTGCTATGATTTTTTAGCAGCAGATATAATCAATTTTCCATTGCAATCTCTAATCATGGCATCAGCTCCTGCACTTCCATTCTTGAGGAAAGAACCATCTGAATTTAGTTTGAAATGGTCAGGAGCTTTCCATTGAATGATTTTCCTCTCAAAACAATTTTTGGACTTGCATATGAGCAACCTGGGTATCCATGATGTAAAATTCCATAAACTTTTGATCTTAAAGCCAATCAAAATGTGATTCAATTGCCATAAGATTTTCCTGAATATAATCTCATCATTAGGTATGATTTGGTAAAAACAATAGTTGTTTCTAGCCCACCAAATGAACCAGATACATAGGCATGGTAAGATCTTGATGAGATCATTAAACTCAGGTGACACCATTTTCATATTCCAATAGTAAAATAATCTATCCCATAAGTATTCAAAAGAAACAGTAGGAATGTCAAAAACCTTATCAATTCTATCCCATAACTTTTTTATAACAGGGTAGCTTTTGAAAGAATGATCAATACTCTCAAAATCTTGTTTACAGAAAGAAAATATTTATGGAAGATTAAATGTGAAATCTTCACGAACGTCAGGGAAATGTATAAGCCTATTTAACAGTCTCCAATTCATGATGTTTAAATTTTTTTTGTAAAAGTTTAGACAGAGATGATTGAAAGACTATATCTTTGTCATTTGGCCTTTATAACTTCATTTGCAGACTTCAATGAGAAGAAACCATTTGGATTATGTTTCCATATCATCTTATCTTCATATTCAGTGAATAATTTGTGATTGTTACTCAGATTTGGGATGATATCATTAGAGAATTGATACTGAAAAGTTGTTGGTTGAGTTAAAAATTCAGCATGGTAGATCTGCTTCAGGATTCCATTTGCAAAACATGAGTCCTAAACATGTCCAATTGGAGTCCCAAAAACACGCTGAACCTTTCCCAATTTGAATTTGAGTATGCTTTATGGCTAAATCATCAACCTCGTTGATCTTTTTCCAAGTTCTGGTTGTTTGATGTTTGGTTGGTGTTGGCCACATGAACTTAGCCTAAAAATAAGTACCTTGTTGTAGCTTCCACCATAGTTTTAGAGAAAATATTTTGATCATTAGATGCATAATTTTAAAACCAAGATCATTTTCATCAAAGGGAAACAAAACTTGTCAAAAAATCTCCATGTTCTCCCAGATTGATTTGATGAAGATTTGGTTTTCAAAAAAGAATTGAGCCATTGCCTTATGCAATTGATTGATGATGTGATTGGTAGGTTTGAGGACTGTAATGATGTGCAGTGGAATGAAAGCTAAGACATGTTTAATTAAAATCATTTTACCTGCTTGTGATAAAAATTTGTTCTGCCACTATTTTTTTTAGAATTGACAGAGTTTAGAAGGTTAAAATAGTGTGAATTCCTATTCCTTCCTACAAAAATTGGGGATCCTAAATATTAAAAGGAAATTTCCCCTGAATCATTTGGGTTTCTGCTTTGATTTGGTTAAGAATTCTCTGACAGGCAGTTTTGGATATTAGAAAAGATGATTTCTCGTAGTTGATTTTTGTCCATTTACATTTTCATTCATTTTGAAGATCCCATGATTTTTTAATCCCTGTTTTTGTGTGTTTTAAAAAGATTGTTGTGGCATCAACAAATGATAGGTGTGTGACATTAAGCTTATGCTTCAGGAGATTGTAAAAAGGAATTTCTACATATTGAAAAAGAAGTTCAGAGTTTTGGAGAAGGAATCTGCCATTAGAATGAAGAGCAAGGGAGATAAAGGGTCTCCTTGCTTTAAACCCCATGAAGCAGGGAAGAATCCAAAGGAGTTACCATTAAAAACTACTGAGAAATATGCAGACCTTATGTTCTTAATGATGAGATTTACAAAATTGTCTTCAAATCCCATTTTAGATAAGATTTTAATTAAAAAAAGACCAGGAAACCCTATCAAAGGATTTCATCATGTCTAATTTTATTATCATATTGTAACCCCTAAATTTAGAATTAATGTAGCTTGCCAATTCTTGCATTAGAAGGACATTTTCTCAAAGTTCTCTTCCAGAGGTAAAAGAAGATTGCTTATGACTTAAAATACTCTTCATTAGAGGCTTAAGCATATCTGTCATTATTTTAGTAAAGGTATTTTTAGAAAAGTTACAAAGAGTAATTGGTCTATAGTCTTTGCATGAAGAGCAAACATCTTTTTGGGGTAACAGGATAATAAGTGTTGCAGTGATAGCTTTGGGGAGTTTTGATTGACTGAAAAAATCATGAACAACTTGTAGGACATCTTCTTTAATAATGTTCCAACATTTTTTATAAAACAAGCCTGGAAACCCATCAGGTCTAGGGGCTGAATCTACATTCATGTTCATTATATTGTCAATCAATTATTCCATAGTAACAGTTTTGGTTAACTCTTGATTCATGGCATCAGTGATTGAAACTAGTAGGTTTTCCAACAAGCAAGCTGTGTTGATTCCAGTTAGATCACTTTCTTCTTGTTTAAAGAGTTTATAGAAGTAAGCTACCGCTTCATTCCCCATAATTTTTTGATCATAAATCTAGTCACCATTACTGTCTTTAATGCCTACAATTCTTTTCTTTTTGTGTTTTCCTTTAATTGATTGATGAAAAAACTTTGTGTTTCTTCAGTTTACCACTTGATTCTAGATTTTTGCTTCCAGAAAGATTATTGACTTGCTAAGCCTTTGGTAATATTAGCTTTTGCTTGATTGAAAGCCATTATATTGGTTTGGTTTTCTTAAAGTTGCAGATATTTTTTCTGCTTTGACTAGTAAATCTTCACATTTTTTTAACTTCAGTGACTATGTTGCCAAATGTGTTGGCATTCCATTGCTTCAATGCCATTTTTAATTTTTTTTTAATTGTAAACAAGTTTTCTCATCCCATGGAGATTAGTATGTATGTTCCAGGATTCTTCAGTTAATTTCATGAAAGATGGATGATTGATCCAACAGTTTAGGAATTTGAAAGGTTTAGGCTCGGAGTTGCATGAGAATTCTAAATGTGTAAGATTAAAGGACTATGATCAGATTGATCTCTAGCTAAATTTTGTATATGAGAAGATTGAAAATGCTGCCACCAAATGTCATTTGATAAACCGCTATCCAGCCTTTTCCACACTCTCCATTTTGGACTCATTTCAGTCCAAGTGTATAGAGAACCAGATGTTGGGATATCAGAGAGGTTATTACAGCTTATAAATTCATTAAAAGTTGAGATGTCCCTATTATTTGGAACAAAAGGACCAATGTATTCATCTAGATTTGAAATTACATTGAAATTTCCAATAAGGCAAGGGGGGTGTTTCTGAAAGCAGCTAGTGAATAACCCATTTTCCTTCTTTCCTTATTGGTGTGTTTGGCATAAATGAAGCCAATTTGACACTCTTTTTTTCAGAGAAGGATGTCTGAATGTAGAGATTATAAATTGTTCTTCCGCAGCATTGATTTGAAGATTGATTTCATCTGTCCAAAAGATCCAAATTTTACATTTTTCATCTGAGAAACAGTCCTGAAATCCTATGGTTTTTGGTTCTGAATTTATGTCTTGATTACTGAGCAAAGGCTCAATAATTGCAAAAATTACAGTTTTGAATCTTTTTATAAATGTCTTTGATTCTGATTTGAGTAGATTTATTTACTATTCCTCTAGCGTTCCAGACGCAAAAAAAATTCCGATCATTGATAAGATTTTAAGTTATTCAATGAAAAAAGGGCTGCAACTGTTTTAGGTGTAGTTGTATAGTCTTTTTATTATATTTCTTAGGTTTATCCTTTGGATATGCAATGATTTGCATTTCATGATTGTCATTTTGTTTCAGAAAAGTGTTAAATTTATTGTTTGATTAAATCAGACTCTATATTATTTAATTAAAGTTAATTAAATCCTCCTTTGATGGAGAGATTTGGACTGATTTTGGATGTTCAGCATTAGTCCATTCTATTCTTTTAGCATATTTTTTTCTTGAATACATCAGAGGGAAGTTACCTGCACTGAGTTCAATGAAATATCCATGTGGATTGTTAAGATTATGGATCGAGCGTTTTATGTTTTGATTAATAGGAGAGGAACCAGATTCAGATGTTATAGGATTGGCAGCTTCCTGAGTAGGTTTAGAATTTAAAGAGTTAGTCCCGTGATCAACAACCAATGACACCTCAGATAGTATATTCATTTGGGTTGATTTATGAGATAAAATATTATCATCAGATAATGACTTAATAGATTCAAAAGAAGGTATGTTAATTTTTGCATTATTTCCATTTGAGATATGAACATCAGCATAATGTTCAAGCATAGATAAATTCACAATGGATGGAAAAACATCAAACTTAACTAATTCAGCATTACTAACAAAAGTTGCAGTCATAGCATTGTTCCATTTGAGATATTATCAATAGTAGAGTGATCAGGCACATCTAAGTTCACAATGAATGAAATTTCAATATCATTACTGGCATTTTCCTTATCATTAAGAGATAGAGTAGAAGATTAATCCAGCCCCTCTATGCTAGAGGGGGAATTAACTTTGCTCAATTTCTGCATTTTGGGAGCTATGTTCTGAGCAACATCACCATTAAGAATAGGCATATGAGTATCTTTTGAGATATTATTTTTTTTGTTTGAGCTTGGACCTTGACCCCTCTATTTCCTGAATCATTGTTGGATACCTATAGGCCACTGTTATTTTTACCTCATTATAGGGACATAAACTTTCTCAGAAATTGAAATACCAGAAGAAGAAGCCTTGCCCCCATTACCTGTGGACCTCGAATGTTCATCACTAGTGGCGAGATTTTTACCTGAGGCTTGGTTTGGATGAGTGTTATCTTTAGGTGTCCAAGTATTGAGGGATGTTTTAGCTTGATCAGATTTGCAAACAAAAGAAATGTGACCAAGCTTCAAACACTTTGTGCAGTAAACCAGGAGGCCTTCATAATCAATGTATTTCCAAAAACCAGATCCCATATGCACAATCCATACCCTTTTCACATAGCAGCTTGGTGATATCAATCTCCACGCAGACCTTTGCAATATGGGGACGGGTTCTATTCAAAGTGGACTTGTCAACCTTGATTGAGGTACCAAATAAATTTCCAATAGACATCATCGTACATTGGTCAAAAAATTGTTAGAGAAGACCATATAGTGCAATCAAGACTGGGATAATAGGAGAATCGGCATTGGTATCTAAATGAGGTGTGTACTTCGTCATACAAATGGAATGGGTGCCACAGTTTCAGATCTTACGAAGTCAGCACATGTAGTAATCATCTGGTTGATTGAAGTGGATTATAACTTTCCTGTTGCAGATTAATATATGTATGGCCCTTGAAACCGACAGTCTGAAAATCCTTTCTTAGCTTTTCCATTTGAGGCTTACCAGTTGAAAATTTCCCAACAAGAGTCTAGCGAAGTGGTGCTTCAAGGAGGTCGCATTCGATATCTGAAAACTTCAGCCCTGGTTCACCGAGATGGTCAATTTTGGGTTTTTGATTGAATGGGGCTCCAGTAGATTTAAGAACGTCGGCGAGAGTATGGTTTAACATTTGGGTTTAAAAGAAAGGGGGCACTCTTTTTGGCTCCGCCATCACGGCGGCGCAGGTAGAACGGCGACGAATGACCTGGAGAATCAAGGAGGCGATTCTGAGATTTGTGGAGGAACAAAATCGCCTCAGTTCTCGAGAAAAAATTATATGACACATTTTAACTTTTGAAAGTTATACTAAGCCAACTTTGATCACTAAATTCGATTATTATATATGCAAAAATATTATGACGTCATAGGTGGTTAGATTCATCATAAAATTTATTTTAAAATTTATTGTTTTCTCAAATATTTTTATACACATAAATAAAGATATTGAAAATTGAAAATTGATTCAGTTGATTTCTAAAAGTTAAAATGTGTCATTTTTACTTGGATGTATATTAATGTGGCATAAAAATTAGGGATAGGAAAGAGTTTGCAAGATTCCAACAAAAAATTTAAATTCAAACAAAAAAAAGTCAAAATAGAAACCTTTCATTGAGACAAACAAAATGAAAAGTAGAAACTTTTAGATAAGACAGATGGTGTAATACTTAATTTTATATTAATTATAATTAGATATGTATAATATATTTTTATGGAAGAGAAAGTCTCCTATTAGACCGACTAACAGTTAAACCAATCATAAATAAAATCAAATTTCAATAATTTTAGAGCCGAACTATAACTATTTATACGTTACGATAAAAAAAATTTGAAGTTATAAGAATGTCGTTGCAGTAAATAAAAATAGACAGCAATTACCCTGTTAATTACATTATTATAAAATGACCACGTGTAACAGTTAGATGGTTTAAAACAAGACTTTGTATTAATAGAATAATTTGATATTTATTTTTATTTATTGTAAAAATATCATAATATTTTTTTAAAAACATATTTTAAAGATATAAATCATTATTCCAACATTAAAAGTCCTAAAAACAAAATTTTATGGTTGATTTAATCATTAGTAACACTCTCCTTATGTTAAAATCATTAAAAATATTAATAATAAAGAGTTCGTCTCCTACGAGACCGTCTCATGGTAAGACCAGGGGTTAAACATAAAATTCTGATAACATATGGTAAAGGAAAAATTGAATTCGGGGGTTAACTAATAAATAGTTACATTCAGGGTTTTATTGTGAAAGACTGATAAATTTCGGGGACCTATTTGTAAAAACATGGGAAAAAGGGAAGAATCTTCTTCTTCCCTCTTCTCCGGTGATTCTCCGACTCCTCCGTCGGAGCTGAGTTCGGTTCATCGTCGTTCGATGGCATTTGGTCGCCGTTTCAGCCGCCTGGCTGGATCGATGGTTGTAGATCGCAGGGAGGGGCAATCGACGGAGGTTCGGCGGTTGCAAATCAAGGGGATGGGAAAACAACAGAGGTCCGGTGGTTGCAGGTCGGAGGGAGGAACAACCGATGGCTGCAGATCGATAGTGCTGGTTTCAGTGACGGTTGAACATCAACTGCAGGTACGATTTCGATGGGGGAAGGGACGGGTAGGGAAGATGGGGAAGGGTCGGACATGGGTTGAAATTGGAACGACTAGGGATGAAAACTTGAGTGTTTTCCATGGGTAAATTATAACAAATAAAAAACACTACAAAATTCATAAAACATCAAATAAAAGTACTAAAAGTACTATAAATTAATATAATTAATGATCAAATAAAATACTGACAAATCATATTTAATTAGTGAAATATCAAATGGAAAAACTAAAAATATACATTAAATTAAATTACTAGCTTATCAAATAAAAATATCAAAAGTTCATATCAAGATAAAATAGTCAAAAAACAAATAAAAAATCTTAAAATAGAAATTAAATTTAAAATAGTAAAAATAAACATCAAATTTAAATAATTAAACATCAAAATCAAATAGTTAAACATCATATGAAAAATTAAATAAAAGTAGTAGCATATCAAATAAGAATCTATAAGTATAAAATCTACTCCATCTATAACTAAACATCAAATCAAAATAATCAAAATACACATCAAATAATAATGGTTAAACATAAAATAAAAACTTTAAAATGTACACATAAAATAAATTCATTTAAAATACACATCAAATTAACATAATTAAACATCAAATGCAAACAACAAAGACTCACATCAAATAGTTAAAACATCATATAAAATAAAATAAAAATACACATCAAATGAAAATATTTAAATATTAATTAAATAATAAATTAACATCCAATACAAAATTAAAATACACATAATGCTAAACCTAGAAATGAAACATCAAACATAAAACCTGAAACATCAACAACAATAGTTAAAACATCACATATGCAAAATAACAAAAATTTACAGATCTTTTTTCCTTCTTGATTGCAGCAACAGTGAAAAATCATTCTTACACATCTAAGAAACAGAAAAACAACACAAAAATTACCACAAATCGTAACAAAATCCTAAGATATCACACACAATCAAAATTGAACATCAATTGCACACTTAAGC